>DWEJ01003447.1:0-10427 GCA_018245835.1 Mysoria sejanus stolli | reverse complement strand
CTAAAACTATTAGATATTTATATAGATTGTTATATAAACATAAAAATGTAGAGAAATTTCTAAGATAGATTGATATAGATTTGTATGAACTGTTTTGTGGTTAATTCGGTCGTGTACATTTTAATTGTTTTATTCAACTCTGTATTAGTTTGCGTTGCTGCTAAAAAGTTTATGTATAAATAAACAACACTTTGGACATATTCACTATTGGATTGAAATGTTCCAATTCGATTTGTTCACTTTACTGATAGTATAGCGCGTCCTGTCTAGACGTAGCTAACTGATAGTATAGCGCACTAACGCACTGATAGTATAGCGCGTCCTGCCTAAACGTACCTTGCATGCATGAGAAACTATGCTCTGCGATCTACAACCTGTATGCCCAGCATGGGTATTTGGGCATAAACCCTCAGAGGAGGCCTATGTGCACATACGGACTGCAATAGGCTGATGATGTTGACGACTGATGGTTAAATCTAACTGAAAGGAATCTCACTAAATCGGTACTAGCCTGGGTAACAAATTAATCTAATTATGTCTAGAAGCAGTGCTAGACATAGGATTAAGGTGTTACATAAGATGACAAAATAAATAAATAATATGATGTGATACGATTTATAGAAAACGATATACACCTTCGTTACATTGGTTTTCCGGTATAAAATAACAAAACGCCAAAATTTTCGATATCGTAAGGGTTTGAATTTTGTAAGCATTAGGTTAGGTTAGATAAGTTTATTCAAATCTCCTTACATTTTCTTACTCAGCAGCAACCATAAATCTACTAATATACATATATCAGATTAACTGAAATGAGTCTGAAAATATGATTAAGGTCGCTACAATAAATTGAATGGAGTCTTATAAATATGTTCATGTAATATTACTACCGTACGATTATGTATGTTAGTAATTTTTCCTTGTGATATAAGAGCACCGTGCGTAACGCTTGGTTGTGATACACCTAACAAATTTTTGCGTAGACGTTCCCTTATCTTGGAGAAATTTATTTCTTTGCCATTTCTATATTTTGTGAAGACCATTTTTCTCTATTCTGTACTTTGCTTGCTCGTTGAACATGACGCCAGAGGATCTTAAAAAAACACGAATTCTCTAATAAATATTTTATATTAAGGAATACTCCGTACGGCTAATATATAAAGATACCGTTTGGTTACTAACTACATAATAAATGTATTTAAAAGTAAGATAATTTTAACCATTAATAGACGATATTATTGTTTAATTCTTTTATTTTAGTATTTTTTTCTGTGTTGTATAACTCCTGCTATTATGTTATAATAATAAATACTAAAATATTTTCCATCTTTTATCATTTCTCTCGTTTAAAAAGTCTTAACTCCTCCATTTCATTTTAATTCTTCCTTAAAACTTCGTTACCTCCTATGAACTTTTCAATTAGGGTAGGTACTGATAAAGGGTTGAAATTAAATAATAGATATGTGTTAATAAATTCAAAATCTTTGTATACATACGTTATACAAATAAGTTTATATATCATTATATCATATCATATCTTTATATCATCTCGATTGAAATATAAACACGTGAGATGGCTATTAAGAATAGGTAAAAATATTACTATTAAATAATGGTCTTACCTATCCATATTGAAGAATCGTGGCGAAGTATACTCGAGTGACCGCCCAATAAAGCAGTTTGACAATGTTTGTCGTTATTTTTCACTGCTACCACTTCCTGCAATTAGGTGAAAATTTCTTATCAACCTAACATTACACGTTTTAATTTTTTGTGTGTTTGTTGTAAAATTATTCAACAGGATTTGATAATAATTTATAGAAACCCTATGTCGGCTTGGCAAACTTCATACAACGTACACAAAGTAATGGAAAACTCTGTGAAAAAAATTGTACCTCAATACGCGGTAACTTATTATAGATATTAATTTGACTTAATAGTCCGTGTATTACGGAATCAAGTTGGAGTACATATTGTGTCTGACACATAGAACAACTTGTGTGTCCTTGTACTTGGAATTCGTGCTGCGCTCGCAGTTTGAATTGCTTCATTCAAATTAACAGATACATACATAAATAATAGATAATGTTTATAAACACACAAGAAACATGTTACGGTAAGACAGTCAAACTTGTAAATAAACGTATAATATTTTTTAGATACCTAGAATGTTTTTAGATTTTAAGGGTTTAATTAAAGACTGCTGGAATCTAAAGCTTGTCTATTTTGATAAAATAGCTCAGAATCTGACTGATGAGGGTGGCGGAACTCTTTCAAACGGCATTGCGTATATGTAAGCCTTGCAGGTCTGTAATGTGAAAGATGTTTGGTATGTAGGGTCTCTGTAGTTATACCAAACCTGTCATGACGTATTGGAATAATACGTGTTCTAAAAATAATAATGATTTAGTCATTTCAGTGTAAAAAGCATATTATAAATTGCTACCATTTAGTAGTCCTCCAGGACGTTAAATAACATGAATAATCTAACACTTATACTCGTATATCGTGATGCAGTAGACTTTTAAGTCTAGTCATGAAAAAGGTAATTTTTGTAAATGAAAAAAACATTGTTCCTTACAATTTACTATGCTAAATAAATTGTGATTTAACAGCAAGCAAAACGATTAATTTTATGTAAAGATTAAAAAAGACCCGCACTTGGTCAGAGTGGACAACGGCCTTAACTGCCGCTGGCAGTGGAAAGATAAACGGTAAGATGGTGAGGAAGAAACGGTTAACATGAAACAATTCTTCTCCTTCACGATCATTATATTGACAAATGTTCATACCTGCTCGTGATCCGACATTTCCCTTTACAAAACTCTGTATAGAAAATATCTTGTGTGTGAAACGCAAATACCATATATATAAATCGGTTTCCTGTTATGGAACACTGAATCCCACCCTGAGAGTCTCGCCCCAAATATTTACCCCGTACATCGCATGAGTCCCGTCGGTTCTCAATATGTCGAGGATCACTCATAGCCCCTTTGGAGTTCTCTACACTATACAAACGAAAGTGACCTCACATACGTAATACAAAATGGTGTTCAGTTTGTTTGTTTATCGATTTATGTTTGGCTGTTCTTGCATCTTCAATTAAATATACCTATTATTTACGACTGTCTCGTGGCTCGTGTTGGTTGCAAGCGCGATTGGGGATCGGGAGGTCCTGTGTTCCAATCCAGGGTCCGGTCACTGTTGCATTTTTCCAATTTAGATTTTCTAATAGTGACTCGCAGTCTGGATATGTCCCCGGCGTGTAGCAATAGGCTATTTAATAGTGAGACATAAACGTAACTAGTGAAACGAGGGAAACTGGTCCAACTATGTATGTACACTCTTCTGGCTACCCCTTCGGGAATTACAGGAGTAATGTTACGTTTAAATATTTACTACATGATCAATAATCGGCATCAGTCCACTGTTGGACATAGGCTTCGAAGAAAAGTTTTGTCCATAATCCCTAAATATGCATGTGAGTTGGGAACCACATAGCTTTGATTACTACCTACAAAGCTACCCGGAAACGGCAATGGCATTTCATTGCGCCCTGGTAAATAGTTAAAGTAATATTCAAATTAACCACGAATAATAAAAAAACTAATGTTTTTTTCTCTTAAATAAAATAATATTCAGAATTACATATGAAAATTATTTCAATGATCGGTGTTCTAGAAGTATAAACAGTTGGTAGTAAAACTTCATCTCTGTACCTGGTATTTGTGCCTAAGGATAATCTAATACATTTTGGCTCTTAGTAGGACCAGAACGAGAATCGTAAAAAATCGCATACTGATACCGAAGTAGGTCAAACTAGTGTCTCTACAACCGTTTACAGGGCGTACAGGAAAAAAGTATAGAAATAAAGAAGAACATGTTTATGGTGTAATATTTACGAGTATTCCTATACTAATGGCGTATTTGTAACGCTTGATGTGGTTGCACCCTTGCCTGGAATATTCCTCTGTATTTTACTGTAGGTATTTTTATAGCTCAGTAGCTCTGTGACGCGTTTTATTATTGTACAATTATGTAGGAAGTTATATAATTTTATTATGTACTTAGGCAATACAAAGAAATATAGAAATGTTTAATAATGTTCATAAAATCTATATTGTTTTCATATAATACGTCATTGAATGTAACGTAACATCGCGCTTGTAACCCCTGAAGAGGTAGGTAGAAGAACGCAGTGAACTCGTACAGTTTACTAGTTACGTTTAAATCCCACTATGGAACAGGTGGTGAACCTATTGTTATATACTAGACACAAACGTTTATAACGAGTCAGTACTAGAAATTTTAACTAGAAATTCTAGTTAAAATATCCAATAATACCCAAACCGGGATTTAATCCTAGAATCTCACAATCGGCAGCCGCACTTGCAACCAACAAGACCAACGAGGCAGACCATCACTGAAGCAGTTGCCGTTGAAATTTGTAGGAGCTTAAGGCTATCGGCAAAAGAGTAACACTAGTACTGAAACCTTATATTCCTTCTCTAACCGATCTTTAGATATCGATAAAACGTGGATAGAAATTGGGTATTGGACTGAATAAGCCAATTTCAAGCCATATAATTGAATAAGCCCATATATAAATGTAACTGGCTTAAATTTGATAAAAACGCACTATGACAGTTAAGAGTAAACAATATGTACTTTTAACTACGGTACACATACAGTTAGTATACATTTATATCACTAGGTGGCCTGTGTAGTACAGGAATTAAATGTAATTCTTATGTTGATATTTATCTTAACAAAAGTACTGTGCTTGAGCGTCCTTATTGTGGGTAGCTTAGTGTGGCTACTGTTATTAAACAGATGGTAACACTGTCGTCTAATACGTTCAGCGTCGTCCGTCCCAAGGTGTTGCCAATATGTATTTGTATGTGTCCATATCAAACACAGCTTGGTATAGCTTATTGTTGTACATATAACTCACTGCGGAGATCCAGGAAAAGACCTTAATAACCCAAAGAACATTTTTAACAGACCGAGCTCACGAAATATATTGCTCACCAGAACCTTTATTGGGTAGCCGGCCGTAAAGGGAATTAACCTGTTCAATTTCATATAAATAGGTTCTTTAGCAAACAAGCCGATGGCGATGGTATGAACTCAACCGGAATTAGATGCAGGGTTGTCACTTAAATTGATTTTTTCAGGGGTTTATTTTTATCGGGTTCTAAATTTTTTGCGAACTGTAGTAGATTTTGAATAATTAATCGATATATACATTTTAAAGGCGTTTCAATTTGTGAAAAACCAGAGACAACAAATGTTGAACATACGGTTAGTTAATAATAGTATCTTCTATAATAAGCTCTGTATAAAAATTTAATTTATACTTGATAGATATAAAAATGTACTAAAAAACGAATATCACGGCTGCATTCCCAGATAAGTTAACAGAGGAGCGTAGTGCACTCCCAGGTTTCACTATTTACGTCCACGTTTAACTATGGAATAGGGAGTGCCGGCATTACCATACACCGGTACAAATCCAATCTCCGAGTCATTACTAAATGTTCTAAGTAAGAATAATCAGATAGTACCCAATCCGGTATTTTAGAACCTAAATCCTCTCGATCTAGGTAAACAAGTTGATTAATGTTTCATGGTAATTGATAATACGGTACTACAAATTATATTAAAATAGCAAATACTGTTTAATGAAATATGCAAAATATTGTACATAGTAGGGTATTGAAGACAAAACTTAACAGTATTATAAATTTTCATCCTGTCATTCTTAACATTACCAATGTACTGAACGGCCCTCCAAGCTTTCTAAAGTTAATTTCTGAAGATCAAACTACCACGCCCTGAACTTAGATCAGTATGTAATAGTACGTAATAGCAGTCACAGATATACTGGTACTGTTGAGGTCGAAGTTACGACACCCGACGAGGCTGCCGAAGTCCACGTCAAACGAAGAAACGAAAATATCGAATATTGTATGTATTTTAATCGCCACCGTAACCCTAATAGCGTCTATGTCCTCCGTCACACCCTCTAAGGCTCTACATTTTGGACCTACGTACGTTTTTGAATACGGCTTATGTTTACAAGGTGGGCGAATTTATGTCATGATTGAGACAATATTTATTTTCTTGCATATGGCATATGCCTACAATATAATTCCATCTATTATAAATAGAACGACAAATATTTAACAGTTGCTCCTCATTCCATTTTGCATTAAAATCAGTGCCATACATTCGTAGAGACTGCTGCGCGCAGTTTAGTGACCGCCGAACTCATTCTTCCCTCCTGTTCAAACCCTCTGTTCTCTCATTATCATAAGACGTTTGCAACCGCTTAGTAGGTAATATTGGAGTCTCTAAGCCACTTAGTAATATGTGCACCGCGAGGAGGTTAAGTGCCTTAGCACGTCCAAATTTTCAAATGCATTCTTTATGGCGTTAGTCTGGAATTCCGCATTCGGTCAACGTTAGAGAGCGTGGCTTTAATTTTCAATATGCATAACGACTTATGTCCAACAATAAAATGATAAAAATGATCATGAGGATGAAATGACACACATTTATAGTAGAAAAAATAGTAGTAAGTTGGTAGTAGATAGCAGCAACCCTGCGTGTAATCGAACCTCTAACGGGGTTCGGAGATCATTTCAGTTAGCAATATCCGTAACAGTAAAACTTGCAAGTTAAATGGAGTATCTTCGTCGTGATTCGCGAAGGGTAGATTTTATTGTACCACATGATACTATGTTTACGGATATCAGTATCATAGAAGTTCTACTGACTACTAAAATGTGTCGTTTCCTTTTATTTGACTGCCTCGTTGGTCGTGCTTGTTGCAAGTGCAACTACCGATCGGGTGATCTTGTGTTCCAAGATCGAGTCGAGTACTTTAGATTTTTCTAATTTAGATTTTCTAAATTTCTCAGAGTCTGGAATTGTGCCCTGTGTATGGCAAGAAGCACACCGCCTATTCCATAGTGCGACGTAAACGTAAATGGTCAAACGACGGAGTGTACTACACTTTCCTGTCTTATTCTCCACGGATTACAGGCATGAAGTTACGTATTGTACTTTTTGTTAGTTTGTATATGTGCCGCAAAGGCTAGGAATAACTTTGTGTTTTTATTAATAAATAACTGGTGGATAACAGAAGCTCAAGAGATCCAAGAAGAATAACCCTAAATGTGAACGTTACATTGAATATGTACACATACGATATGTCGATGCAAATAAACGCTGGCTTGCAAAGGGATCAGCGACTTTCATTACACAAAATAAGGCTCGAAATGGATATATAAAGGACATCGGCAGCAATGTAGGTAAATGTAGGGTGTCCAAGTGAAATAACAATAATAGGGGACTGCGTACTTTTTCCTTTGGTGGGTATATTTTTTAATCCTTTTATCCTTCCACAGTTGGACACGGGTCTCCAGTCAGAATAAGAGCATTAAGGCCATAGTCCATCATGCTCGTGAAATGCAGATTAGCAGACTCCATACGCCTCAATTCAGAACCTGTCGCACAATACGTTACAAAACATGTTCCATTTTATGTCTAGTTATCACTATGCTTTAACGATGAACTAAATTATCGTGAAGAAATTTCACGCCTTAAATTATTTCAAAACAGAAACGCAGTCAGTAATACGCCCTACAAGGCAAGATGCTCCGTGAGGTATGCTTGAATTTTCAAGAAAGCTGAGAACCACTTGCAAGTGACGTCACAAATGACAACTCGTACAACAAAAGCGCGTGAGATCCGTGTGATATTTGTTTGTCCAGTTATAGTAATGAAGTCCGGTAACGATTCATTTTACTGCTTCTATAGAATTCCAATTTAAACTTCGCCTTCCACCTAAGATGCTTCACCTACCTCTATCGTTAGGCAGGAAGGGAATGAAAATAAATTAAATAAGGAAAACTAGCGTTGTAATGTTTACAAAACTCTCAGTGTCAATACATCCGACCTTCCAGAGTACTTTAGCGTTAACCTTAGCGTCTCCTATAAGAAAGACTCTTTTATTAGATTTTGTAGTAAAATAAGTAAGTATTTAACCAAACACGATTAATTCAATTCTCCGATATACAGTTCCTCAGTCACCGATTTCAGTTGATACCTATTTTCTAATAGATTGACAAAAAAAATTATCAACTTCCATCGGTTGCTTTATTTTTCAGTATTTTATTCCATCATTATTATTATCATCGTCATAATCACCGTCATCCATACAAATCTTTTAATAATTCTTTTGTTAAACATGGGTAATAAAAAACACAGCTACAGTCTTAGTTCGGATTGTTTGCGGATTTCTATCCGTTATAATGTTAAATTACCATCAGCCAGCAAGAAAACTTAGCAAAAGTCTACAAATAATGATTGACCGTAGTTGAAAATAAGCAATCAGTAAGAAATGAATAATTTGGAAAACATTGATAAACATAAAATCACGTCTGTAATCCCCGAAGAGGTAGGCAACGGAATGTAGAACACTCCCAAGTTTTACCAGTTTCGTTTCCGTCCGACTTTGGAATAGCTGGTAAACCTATTGCCATACATCGGGCACATATCCAGACTCCGAACCATTACTAGAAAATATAATTAGAAAATTTTTGTAATGCCCGACCCGGGAATCGAATTAGGGGACCTCCCGATCGGCAGTTGGGTGGGTGGGGGTAATGGGGGGTACTTGGGTAATAAAAAACACAAAGGTAGCCAAGGTAAACAATACAGTAAACCTAATTCGAGCTACTTCAACGCTACTAACCTAAGCTAAGTCTAACAGTTTTACCTCAATGTTTCAATGACGTCTAAGTCCTCAGAGTTGGAATATACTTTTCGGACAGTCCCAATAAATATCTGACTTGGTGGAGTTAATAGAGCCTAAGCATTTCTTTCATATGTACACCAGACATTGCGTAATGTTGTTACTGATGTAGGTTTGAACAAAAACATACATGATCTATTGATCAGTAATATCAAAGATACATAAATAAATTAGCTAAGGCCAATGAAATAAAAAATCTAGGAATGACCTAGACGCATTCTGTGATACGAATACAGGTATACCTGTATTCGTATCATAGAATTCGTATCGTCGCTTGGCGACGGTTCTTTCATTCGAAAGAGAAACGTCTGGAATATTTTAAGCAATGCCGCTCGTACAGGTTTCTCATAATTTTCTTTTTGTATGTAAAATACCATGTTTTGGAAAACTGAACCCCAATTTGTATGTCCGTCCGGGGTATTATGGGTGCAACCCTCTTTCATGAGACCCATGTTCTTTAGAGGACTAAGACCAGCTGACGATGACAATTATAATGCCAAAACCGGAGATTTTCGTTTCAATGTTGCCCGCTATAAATATTATATTGCCGTAGTCGAAAGCTTGGCTGGCAATAGAAATTAAGAAATGAAATACGACCAATAATACGACAGATGATTCATTCAATCGTCAGTAGATCAACGTCAGTAAGTTACATTTCCCTAAGCTCAACACAAAAGTTTTCATAATGTGTTTCAAAATCTTTTAAGGCTTTTACTTTACAAGTTATAACACGATTCGACACCCATTTTGTAGGTACCTACCCTTTACAAATACCAATTTGATTTTGCGACATTCCACCACGAAGGTCACAAGTTAAAGCTTTCACATGATTTTTAAAGATACGAAAATAGGATAGTTTATTTTAGTTGAAAACAGAGACAGGTGAACTGGTTGATGGCTGAACCTCGAACTAAATATGCGTTCAAATGTTTAAAAGTACTCTCAAAACGCAAAGTTTAATGGAAAATATTTATCTAACTATAATAACGTTTTTTAAGTTTTTTCAATTTTCTATTATAGTAACTATTCCATACATTTTATTCATATTTCCAACTTCTCACTTCTCTGAATCTGTTTCCAAGTCTGATACTGACTGGAAATAGTGTTTAAAAATTACTGAAGAATTATGTCACTTAACACCACATTTCGTCCGGAATAAATAAAAAAAAGTTTATATTTTAAATAAAACAACACGCATTAAAGCTTCTCGCACGTTCTCTAATTGTTACTTCATTATAATTGAAATATCAATTAAAATACTCTGGTCTGCTCGCATAGTTTTAATGACTTTGCAATAAGGGAAATGTACGATTCGCGGTACTGTGCAATGAAATAAGTTTTCATATTATGATACTTCGCATTCGCTCAGCAGGAAAGCTTTCAACCGTTTATAGTTACTTGTTCCACAAGATTACCGTTTTATAGAACAAATTGGTTGAAAATAATTGACTGCCTTGTTGGTCGTCAAGCTTGATCAGCAATCAAGAGGTCTTGGATTCAAATCCGTGGACGGGCACTATAGGATTTTTCCAGATTTCTTAGATTTTCGAGTAGTGATGAGGAGTCTGTATTCGCGCCCTGTTCATGGCAATACACTCATCAC
>DWEJ01003446.1:0-10428 GCA_018245835.1 Mysoria sejanus stolli | reverse complement strand
GCTTGCATTTCACTGAAGGGGTAGACAGATGAGTGAAGTAGTTCCACTTTCCATGTGTATGTATGTAGCTATGTGTTACTAGTATGTTCCATGTACCGTATGAGGAGGTGAGCCTAGCGTATTGCCATAGACCGGAGATAAATCCATACTCTGATTTATTAGACAGGAAAATTTAACTAAGAAAAATCCAATAATGCTCGACGCGGGATTTGAACCCAGAACCTCTCGATCGACAGTCGCTCTCGCAAGCAACACGGCTAACGAGACAGTCACCTGTTTTACATTGTGTTGCTGCTTTTATTTGATATAACAATTTACAATGCTTTGTCATTGATCAAATATAATAGAGCAAGATTTATTATATGTGACTTCTATCGCATACATAGGTCAATTGAAAGACAGTGGCGACTGCAGAAACATGTCTCTCTGCGTGTTACTCAAATGGAACTTTTCAAGTGATGCTACCAGCTATATTAATTACAACATTAAATTATGTACTATGTTTTGTGTACTCCGAAATATTTGTCTCTGGCTTTTCACATAGGCAACGTTGCTGTAACGGGCGCTACACAGTTCCTGTAACAGGTAACAGTGCGGGTATTGGGCGGGAGCGGGTCTGTAGTGGTGCAGATATTAGGCTTAAGCGGGTATGTAGTTGCGCGGTTACGGAGTGGGGCGAAATCTCTGTGTATATGCAGCGCGGCGCGTGTGGACACGAAGAGCTCTTGCTTAGGCTGATTGGGATCGGGCGCATGCGTACTGCACCTCAACCTACATCTTCAGAGATTACAGAAGTGATGTTGTGTTTATGTTTTTGTGTAACGATAAATTGTACGTACGTTGCTACACACGTAAAGCTATTTCCAGTTTAATGTAACGCACGAGTATTTTCGTAAAACCTCGGCCGGCCATCTCAACCTTTCTTGACCGCTGACGACCTGTAACGGATTCAACAATCTTCATAATTGATAATGGCCTGTAAATGATTTAAGGAGATCCACACGGGACAAAAGACGGTAGGTCGAGCATCGAAACATTGTTTCCCGACGCCAACTTGAAATGCTACAATGTCCGAGTAACTTAAAAAAACGTTACATGGAAAATTATAATTCATACCAAATACCAATTCATGTGTGACATACCTGACTTTAAAATAATAAAACGTCCCTGATGATGCACTGGTCATAAAGTGATTCATGTGTAACATTGTCGTTATGAAATTAAAACATGATCCGCTTGACACATTGGTTTTAAATTGATTCGTAACATGTAACATCACGCCTGTAATCACCGAAAAGGTAGGCAAAGGAATGTAGTACACTCTCACATTTCACTAGTCATAAATTGATTTATTGAATAAATTACTTTCTATCAAATTATAAACAATCAGGTTGACACATTGCTCATCACACATTTTTTAACAGGTAAAATTTCTGTCTATCACATGATAAATATCACCGGTGCTACATGCAAACGAAACCATGTTCGATTCCTGGCGAAGCAAATATTTCGATGTGTTCAGGTGTCTCTAATCTCGTGAAAGTAAAATCACAAAGAACACACACAAACATAAGGATAGCCGTGAATTTGAGCAGTCATAAAGGAAATTCAGAATATTCTCGACAAACACCGCAAATAAATAATATGAGACAAAATCAGATATTCCCTTGCACTCTTTCTCCTAAGATTACCTAACAAAGAACCGTTCATAAATCAAACGAGATCCACACGAATAAATCACTTCAAACGAACATTGTTCACGAACAGGGGGCCTCGGTAACAGAACAAGCCGAGAATTGAATAATTTGTCGAGGATCATATAACAGCACTAAATGCAGTCAAACAAGCAACCTTTGGCCCATTCATTAACATTTCCTGATTAAGATCGGCGAGACACGTGTGTAATAAACGAACATCTGCAGAAGCCTGATGAATTTCACTATTCAAATACATTCAGGAACGGGTTTACTTCGCCTGCAAGCGTGATCTAAATCTACAAACGATATATACGATGTATTTACGAATGGATCACCAATCTTCAATACATACGATTATTTCAAAGCGCTTCGCCAGAATTTCGTCTCGAGGACGTACATATGTGCACTTTTGTATTTACGATAACACGACTTGCACACGATTCGTCTCGAATCATTGTTAAAGAACGTACAGATGATATTAGTATTCCGAATGTGGAAGTCCTATTGTATGGTGTGCGCATGGTATTGAAAATTGGAATTGAATCCCCGATACAATGTGAGATACAGACGTAATCGTACCTACGAGAGCGTTAATCGCTCAACTATAGTCTTCAGAACGATATATTATAATAACTAGCTCTGGTGTTCTGTGAAAAAAAAACGATGTACCATTTTACAATAATGTCTTCGACAGTCACGCAACCACTTGGCATATGGACCACCAAGCTGGTCGCTGTGCAAATGTTGCACGGTTCAATTTCGGACCGGTTAAACATAGATATATAGATATTTTTTGATAAGCAACGCGTGTAAGTATTTATAGTGTCCCCAATACAGGAAATCGTTGAATGGCTGATAGTGTCAATAGTCAACCTGCTCTTTGATAGTGAAGGCAGTGCTCGACCGTTATTAATATCTCTATATAAAACCATCGTCTCTATATAAAACTATTTGCAAGTGTTGCATCATAAGGTCATGCACACGACTTTTGTGCAGCTTGCGCGTCCAATGCACGTTCCGACCGTAAATTAACAGACGACAAAGAATAAAGAGCGCGATAACACCGCACTGAACTTAGTCATGTCTGAAATACGTGTACATACTACGTACACATTGACACAAATGCTAACAATCGCTTCGTGGACTTTTGCAATACGCGACAATCGCGCAACGATATAGCCAAACCCATTATCTTCAACTGCAAATCCCTATTGAAACATCCATATTACCCGAGCCGGCGGCAAAGTTTAATAGAATTTGAATCAAAAATGCATTAGTTACCATAAGCTACTGCAACAGTGAGTGGCTTGTTACGGAACAAAGTATTTCCAATGTAACTAATGATTCAATAGAAATCAATTCTAAAAGTGACTATGACTAATACGAATTGCACGGAGGACAAAGGACTGTAGATATATGAGTGCAACCATAAATCGTGTACTGAGATGGAATGGAAGATTCTAGATTCCATAGTATCTACTGATCGATGTGATATCGCTTAATTCTCACAATAAACCAACTTGTATCATTAGCGTCGGATTCATATGGCATAATTTTAAAGTGTTTGATGTTTATATTTCATAAATCTACTTTGAGTCATGATTCAATTAAAGTCTAGAATTTGTCTGAGATACAAAAACTGCTAACATTATACATATACTTATCAACGAAATTTCCATTGCCCTTAAAATTAATAACATTTTATTAGCGTATTGTTTTTCTCTTTAAGATGTCAGTATTTTCTAGTAGATAATCTACACTTTCGGCCCTAGTCAAGAACTAGCAGCACGTTTGTAGAGCTAGTGGGAGGTGTGCCTGCATAGCGAAAACGCAGCGCGTATTATTGTACGTGCAATTTGCGTCACGAACCCTATAAATAACGCGACGAGATGCTACCGGAACAAGATGCAAGTTGTAAGCCAACGAGATCACAATGATGCGAATTCCACGACGCTGACGATAATCAGAGTAGCAATATCCTGCTCCTCACTTCTGCACATTCGTGTTGTTAAGGTACCTTTGCACAATAATGACCAGTGATGGAAGCCTTCTACTAAAGATGTAGCAGGCGTTTAGATGAAAATTTAGATTGAGTACTCATCAACTGAAATATCTATTCTACAATTGTTTTAGAATCTTGAGAGAACGTCATTTATTCTAATATCATTTGTTGATAAATAAGTACTGACTATTAAAAAACAATAGTAAAATGAAAGTGAAAATATTTAAAAGTGATTTTGAAAATTAATTTCAGATAAAGTAAGTTTTTTGGGTGGTTAGGATAGTTCTGTTGACCTATTTAGTTAGCTACCTACTTAATTTAAAAAAGAAGTAATTACGAAAAGCTGACAATATCTCAAAAAATACAATATGTACGATATAGGAACTATTGTAAAGTTCTCGAGAGATAACATATATTTTGCGTTAACGGAGTAATGTGAAGAGCACTCAGAGCAACGATCCTAAAGATTGATGAGGGAAGGATGAACGAATACAGAAGAACGAGGTGGGTAATGCTTCACCCACAAGCGCGATCACGACTGCCGAAGAGAGACTTAAATAAAAAAAAATTTTATTTACATACTGTAAGTACTGAAGATAATGGATTCCTGCGGAAACACATCTCTCCAACTGTCACTTCCGATTATATATAGCAGAGTACGCAATTCTGTTATGCTTTGAAAAGGTCATTAGTTGAAAAATGAAGAATTCCTAGGAAGCATTTGATATCAAAAAAAAATTTTAAATGTAACAATATGCCTGCTTGCTTTTAAAATTTAGTTTGATGAGTTAATTGAGCCACCGTAAAATTTATTGGAGTAGGAATATGTTCCAAAGTCAGGAAAAGTTAAGAGAAACCGTAAAGTGTATTTTATATGGTCAGGTTATTTTTACATTTTACTAGCGGCTCGTTACTAAAGTAGCAGTTGAACAAGTCTCACATGGTCCGATATCTTGATGTAGTAGAGAGAAACACCACAGAAATAAACTACATCTATTTCTGTCTGAGAGATGCCGAGAATACCAACGAGCTAGATGTGTTTGAAACGTATTCATAAAGGTTTTAATTTTCAAGTTGTATTTATAAAGCAGTCACTGCCTTGTTGGTCGTGTTGGTTGCAAGTGGATCTGCCGATCGTGAGGTCCAGGCTTCAAATCACGAGTCGGGCACTAATAAATTTTTCCATTTTAGATTTTCTAGTAGTGTCTCGGAGTCTGGATTTGTGCCCGGTGTATGGAAATAGGCTCATTACACGTTAGGTGTACTACATATCTCTGCCTACCTCGTCGAGAATTATAGGCACGATGTTAAGTTGAAAACGATCAAACCTTCAGGATTTCAATAAAGAAAGTTGATGTCTAGTAAAGTTCTCATGTAGGTATTGCATCGCACTAACGATTTTTCTATTACTTGACGATAACGAAACCTAGACGAAAAATAGTGGTGACAAAACACACCCTTGGTGTAACCTACATTGTTTACACTGATGCCATAACTGTGACACGTGTGAAGCCGGTGAAAATATGTGCGCGATTAGATAAGCCCAGCTCAACGCGTCTAGCGTGTGAGTGAGGTGATCCGTTCTCGTGAACAACGTCAGGGAATATAAGAGAATACATAAATGTACACAATGTAAAAGAGGTAGCTCGTATTAAGCCTAATGTGGGTATTGTTTGGGAGATAACAAAACATATAAACGATGTTCATTGATAACGATATCCCTGGAATCCCCGGTTCAAGAAGATATTCTTGAAAAACAAAGAGATGTAATAAATAAAAATCGCAATTACAAAAAACTACTGGATGTATACAATTAATCATTTATTTAGATAAATTTATGTACGGATAATGTTTTTTTCATTTCTGATACTATAATAATTAGATATGTAATAATATAGACGAATCGAAAAATATTACATTGATTCCGAGTAAGACCTTAAATATTCGTAACAGATTTATTACGTAAAATACGAATAGTCTTATTCCATGTCCAAACAGAAAGATACGTATGCATTAGGGCCGTATTAATGAAAATCCGTTGAAAGTCATCTTGGGAAGTAATATGCCCTATAGTGAAAAGTGCATTGAACGAACAATGTTAAATCTATTTTTGTTGAACAAAAGACCAGATCAATATTTTCAAGGGCACAGTGTACGTTGTAGACAAAGGCGTGCTCAAAATGTATTAAAACCTAAAACGATATACTGATTTACTGAGCATTGATATACAAAAAGCTCGTATGATCTTACTTGTAACATAGGCATTGCTAGTTTAGGAACGTACTTGAAATAATTGAACATCAAAATCCGAATTTACTATATTTACTTCCTTTCATCCACCCACTTTAGTTTTCCTACTCGTATTAGTGAGACACACTCATGATTTTCTTCGGCTCTTACATATGAAATGAGCACGTATGAATGATGCATCTTCCATATTTACTTTAGCAATTTTTCTGTCATAACGTTTTATTAATTTTTTAACCTATAACCATATAAATAGACTTCCAACAACTTGATACAGTGAACACTTTGGCCTATTAATACTTTCAATGCCAAATAAAATGTCAACGCGTTACCAGCCCAAAGTCAATTTTCTAAAAATTGCTATTGGGATTTTCAAAACGTCACGCTCACGTTTTTTGCATTTTTAAAAATATTTATCTTGTTTTCATCCAGGATAAATGCGTTAAAAAAAGTATGGTGTTTCTTATTGTAAAATAGATTTACAATTTTGCCCAAGCCATTTTTCTTTCGGTGAGTAACGTTACACTTTCTCCAGCGGGCCACTAGCTGCTGTGACGTAGTCCCTGCCCTACATTTCAGCCCGAGCCACTTGCAGCGCTTGCAACCCGTATTTAGGTTACAGTCTCACATTAATGGCTGCGCTCTGTAATTAGTGTAAATTTGTTTTGGATCAGATTACTGAGTTTAGATATATTAAAAGTTTCACTTCCAACTATAGCTAGTTACATACTTAGTTAGTTATACATTATCTCAGTACTCAAAATACCTTACAAGAAAACATGACAGATGAAAAAGCTCTCAGATTTCTCGTCGTACATCATAACGGATCTAAACATGCTGCCCTTGATCTTCATACGTACATATAATGGATCAAAAGTCGGCAAAAACAAATCATAAGAGCAACCAGATACGGCATTCAGACCACATGCAGTGTGCTAACAAAATGAATATGCATATACGAGAGACAACCACAAAGGGTACAGTGGCGGATGAGATTCGTATGGGGGTTTAATTGACTAGAAACATAATGAACGAGATGAGCAAAGCCGACGACGAACAGAGACTTAATTAAAAATAGCGTATTTTTTGTCTTTCATGATAATATTACTAGCAAAACCTCACAGCATTAAACTAAAATTGTACATAATATCTACGTAATGCTAATCCTTATCATTTGGGATGGAAGCTTTCTAAGAACTTCAGCTTGCCAGCTGCTAATTATGTTCAGTAGCATTTATTCAGTTGTATTGTCCGTTTCGGGGCCAAGTAAGAATACTTTCCCCGACACCGTGCCGGGAGATAATGTCGTAAGAGGCGATTGAGACTGGCGCTTGCAAAGTGCAAAGATACAGCTAAATGTCCTGGTCCCCTACCAGTAGCAGCATGGGCGATGTGAGCTGTACACTACCATCCTCAACCCACAAGCCCAGCGTGGAGATTATGGGAAAAACCGCTCAGGGAAGGTTTGTGTCTAGAAGTGAGCTGAAACAGGATGATGATGATGATGAAGAGTTTAAGCCCCCTTCAACCAAATTTTTCCAGAAAAGTATTAAGAATTTGTCGAGAACGGTTGACAATAATATTGGATAATAAGATGTGTTGAGTACTCGAACCCAGACGTTATCGTTGGATAATAAGCCCACATATTAATTGGCCACAAATAGATGCTAGTTATTTTCGACAATACTCTACTGATCAGAACAGCCCATAGCTTAGTTACACACCAGCGTTTAGCAGTGGCAGGCAGAAAAATATTGTAGCCATACCACCGCTTATCACATCTAAAGGTACTCTAAGCAATGACTTGGCTTGAAGTTATCCGTAAAGTCTATGAATATTTACACTGAATATCTAAACAAGAGATGCTAAATTACAGAAGAAATGGTCATTGCTCTCATTCGAAACGAAATGAGATACATCCCAAGCTAATGCGGCTGTAAGATTCGTTATAGCTAATAATGAAGATTAAGTATATTCGAAGCATATTCAAAAACTTCGATGTTTAGCGTTTACGTTATCTCGAGTATTTTCGGTGCTCGGACCGTGTCATGTAATTTAGCAAGAGGCTAATATTCTTTAACATATCACTTTCAACCTATGCTAATATGTAAAGTTCATAGTTTGTCTGGAATTAAGTGGAAGCCATAAGAAAATCATGTTGTGCGTACACACAATAAAGCTTAGACAATTGTAGTACAGCGAGCACGTAGGCAGCGAATAATTCCACTGGTGAACTGTAATTCTGGCCAATGTAGCTTTGCATCGTATACTAGGCAGTTTAATTTCAGATGACAAATAGCAAAGCATATGCAACTACGGATAGGATTCAAGTCCTATCAGATAAGGGTCAGCACAGCGTGTAGCGATAAATTCTCAACACGTATATTTTATGTTCTCATGCCTTTCTAGAGTAAAATAGTAGAAGAAAAAGGCAATAATAAAAGGAAAAAAGGTCTACAGGCAAGGCAATGTGCAACAGTACATTGTTACCTGAACATTTGCGAATAATTTTGCGAGTTCTCGGAAATAATATCTACTAACCATTGAATGAATCAGAAATGCCTCAGAAGGAATGTTGTTAAAAACTTAAGGAATTGCACTTTGGATTTCAAGAATAAGAATACTATCAAGCTGAGAGAAATAAAAAAAAGAAACTATATGAAAAATCTAATACCGCTGTATCCAGATCACAAAGGTACTAAACATGAGGTGACCAATAAGTTACTTGTATTAAACAATAAAAAAGGAAGAAAGAAAGAAAATAATGTTAAATAACACTACAGGCAATTGACAAGAAAAGAGTATACATAAAAAAAACAAAAAAGTAATAAGGTGAACGACTGCTGCAGTGCTACTTAACTCAGTCTAACTGTGAAGAGACACAGCCACTGATTTTCATTTCAAAAGACATTTATGTGCGTCAATTTTCTATATTAACCACATGTCCACGGCTGGACATAGGCTCCCTTGAGGGATAATGTCCATTATCCCCACGCTGGACATGCGGGTTGTGTATCGCAGAGCACTGTTTATCGCATCGCCTAAGCTGCTGCACATATACTGCTAATCATATGTCCATAGAAAATTATAAAACACGAACCCATCTCGGTAAATTTTATTATACACGCGTGAACTCGGCTCCTTACGCGAGGTGAAAGGTTACACCGTTATTCTAAAGCCCCGTACTCTAAAATTACTTTTAATTGCTAATTTCATGGCCGCAACAACTAATTGTGTGTAATTGTCTCACACTGCTGAGATCGGTTCCACTGCAATTATTCCTCGAGGTTGTCGACCTCGTCAATTAATCTTTCTTAGATTCCTAAATTATAACATCGGTGAATCCATGCATTTGGTAGCGTTCTATCTAAGATTTGTTCCGGTGGATATCCGGTGGTTAAAACTTTTTGTTGTACTAAGATGGACTATAAATTTATTTATTTATTCCGTAATCTAACAGCGTTTAAAAATAGTTTTACATAAAATATAAAAAAAATAAGGCCAAAACGGATTACACTACTAGTTATTTGAAACATTATAAAATTCATAATAAATTGGATATGTGTGTGTATGAGTACGTGAGTGTGCTAATATAATAATATCACAATAGTCAAACACAACTACTCTCAGGACAAAGTTACAGAATCGTGTCATTGACGTAATGAAACGAGTTTATTTGTAACAATAACAGTTAATAAATGATATTATTGAAACAACAATAAACAAAACTGGCTCTTAAACAATATCTATTAACATTTAAATTTATCAATGTCTGTACGAAATTGTTTCTAATAAAACATAACCAGTTAATGATTTTGATTTTATCTGCGTGGTGTACAGAGACGCGTAAGGCGAACAATTTGAGTAATTGATTTGGGATTCGATTCTTGGTGAATGTAATTGTCTTAAGCGATTATTCAGAATCTAGGTACTATCTAGCGATTCTTGTGTCAATAGTAGGAATCAAAGACTAAACTAATGACCAGATATTTTGAATGACTGTTGGCGAGATACAGATTTAAGATAAATACATAGGTATATAAGTGAAAGACTAAATTTAAACGAAATATACATTTGCACCGGCTACAGTTTTGTGGAGTAACACGACTTCCTACAGACCTACCTGAGATATTTCCTGTCCCGTCGATTGCAGCGACTTCTTAATATACCATAAGTATACTAAGCCGGTACATAATATAATACGTAAGTACACGTATATGTACGTAAGTTCACGCCTGTATTCTCCGAAGAGGTAGGCAGAGGAATGCAGAACATTCCGTTACGTTTACGTCCGGTTACGTTTACGTCCCACTATGGAATAGGTGGTGAGCCTATCGCCATGCATCGGGCACATATCCTGACTCCGTACCACTACTAGAATTTTTAATTTAGATTTACTAGAAAATTTCTAAATTAGAAAAACTCTTTTGTAGTTTTCGACCCGGGGATCGAACCCGGGACCTCCCGAACGGCAGTCGCATT
>DWEJ01003445.1:0-10428 GCA_018245835.1 Mysoria sejanus stolli | reverse complement strand
GGATGCGGCAAGCTGAGGACAGGGCGCAATGGCGCTCTTTGGGGGAGGCCTATGTCCAGCAGTGGACTGAGATAGGCGGATGATGATGATGATGATGATGATGATGAAAAAACAATTTCTAAAAATTATTTAAAATGCTGATCAAGAAACTTGGATGCATTTACTAATGACGTACGAATAAAAGTGTCTAAATATTTCAAATGTTACAAATAGATCAAGCGTGTGATAGAAATAATACGCAATTCAAACGCGTAGCACACTGAAACAAAAAGCCTATATAATCTGATTTAAATGCTTAATGAAGAATATTACAAGAACCAACAGCGGGCATGACTGACTGACTCCTTACATAAATTCACTCTTGATACAATCTAGGAGGTTTAAACAGTTTAAGACGAACAATTAAAAGCTTAAACACGTAAGATAATGGAAATAGTGCAGTACGTGCATCATTATTCAAATTTATTTAAGCGCTTCCTCGTAAGCCGCGTGCGACTGTACTGCCCAACAAGCGGTTCTAAAAGCAATTATAACCCAAAATTTCATTTACAGTGATAATTTAATGAGATAATAAATATGAATAATTTAAATGTAACTATTATTTGTTTGTTCAGTTAACATACTCTACTACGGCGTGTGGCTTGGAACTTGTACATTTGGTCGACTGTCACACATGGTACGTGTTGTTAGTAAACTTGGTGAAATATTGTGCTTATCATGATATAATGTCTTTAATAGATTTTAGAACATTGAGCGGAACATGGATTAGAAAGATAAAATATTAAATGAGAATTAAAGTTTAGATAAACACTTAAATTTGTATCAAACAGAACAAAGGCTGTACAATAAATAATTTATTTTGCTGTATTCTATGTTTTTTTTATTCTCCACAGAATATTTTTTATAACAGTACCCACGAAATAGTTGCGAGAGAGACCTCTGTTCATCAATGGGAAGTAAATACCACCGAAGAAGCAGCGACTGAATTTTGTTTTGCGATGTACTTTAGAACTGTAAATGTTTTGAACGCCCCTTTTAACCAAAAACCAATTCTTATTAATAAAAGATTACTAAACGAATTATACGAGCGCAGTCATTCATATAGACAGGGAGTCATGCGTATCAAAAACATTAAATTCCCACTTATTATGTTATTATCTCAGTTATGTTAGTGCTCTCTGCCTACCCCGTGAGGGACCCGACGTGAAGATATGTATGTATATATCTCAGTTATAGCTTACATCTTAATCGTTGAGTCTGAGACCAAGGCATTCCCAAACCGTGTCACAATAGTAGTGGCTTTAAAAATGAGAATTCCGGACTAGAAGCGCCCACAATGTAAATTCGTTCTTATCTCCGTCGAGGGCCACTCGGTAACGAAAATATTTACTAAATACGAACTTTCGAGCACCTTGGAAGACATTCGTTAAGATAAGACGAGATTAAATCCAATTAACTGACACTGTATTAAGTCTGATTAAAGTAGGAACGATTGCGTGTACCCGTTGAAGGAACTAGCGGCTTAGTTCTTTTTTTTAAATGAATCAGGTTAATGTAAATTTATGGTGTAAATTAATGCGAACGATTGTGGTAAAAAGGGATTTGGTACTTTCAGTACTTGTTTGTTAAAATCTTACGTAAGTTGAAGTTGAATGCATGGTGACATTTTGAGGAGATTTAATAATTTTTTAATCGTACAAATCGAATAAAAAAACGAATATTAGTCCAAGGCAAATATCTTCGTTTATCTTTATATTAAAAAGTTCTAACTTTATGTTAAGCAAACATAAGATTTATCCGTTTCAACTGAATGTAAAGCTCAATTAAGCTATACTTCATATCGTGATTATATGCATAATGAGTCACCTTACTGAACTTTATAATCTTTCTGTCTAAATAACCTATACTAAATGTCACATTCTTCATAAATGAAGTCTTAGACTTCAGCCGGTAAATGGCAGTGGCAGAGAGCGGTTCTATCGATTCAGCTTATTGCTCACTTAATGTGGCGTTGCAGAAATATACATTTCAATTATAAAGGAATGATTTTCAAGTTGTTCGATATATTGTCTATTGAAAAATAATATCCTTACATATATAGAATATTGTATTGTATTGTATAGATAAATAGTATTGTACTAAAAATGAAATTTTATTCCCTTTTTTGTCAGTCGCATGTTTCAAATAGTTACTACATGACATACATATTTATAATAACACAGTAAGTATGTAGTATTTGTGTGAAAAACCTAGCGAACTAATGAAATTAGCCAGCAGCGGTCTAACAGACTAGGAACAAGACTCTCATAGAATCAAAAATGTTAGCTTCAGTTATTTCAGTGAACATTATAACGTAAAATCACGTGTAATTCCCTAAGAGGCAGAGCTGCGTAGTACAGAATCATCGTTTTATAAGATCATTCTTATTCTCGTATGTATATCACCACGCCAGGTCTCTTACGAGTCAAACAGAATACACCGAATGTCAAATAACTTTATTCTTACTGATCTGGTGCGTTTCTACTATATCAATAAGACTGTTAATTAGTATTAAATAGTAATAAGACTGCAGGTGTATGAGTGCTAATTTATATGCGTCTAGTTTGTATATACTAACACGGGTCTAGTTATCTTTAGTTAGGGTCCGTGCTATTTGAAGTTGTAATGTGTTTCTGCTCTTGAGGGCTGAGATAGCCTTTTTCAAAATATAGTCTATAACCACGCCTGTGAGACTGAAAGAAGAACTTTACGGCAAACAGGTGTAGAGATAGTAGTGATACCAGTTTTTTTTGTCTAGGTGGCAGAAATCTTCAAAAGGTACCCGGTACTTTGGAAGAGATCCAAGATACCAGGTTATGTGAAACTTTTACTCCGCTAAAACCTCCTCGGTGGTCTTCCTGGACCCTAATAGTACGTCTGGATTTTCAGCGGGAGGCACCGGTGCCCCCGCAGATACATAAGACGCATGATGCTTCATATGATGCTTTCCGTTTTTAACTAAAGCGGTTGAAACTCCTAATGTAGCCACCTGCAACTCCAGAAGCCTCCTTTTATTCGCCCCGTACGATAAGCAGGAGATATCATAACTTTTATTCTGGTCATGAGCTACATGGACAGAATCGGGCTAATTGTGTATATATTGTTTTAGGTATAAAATTGTTATTGACTATGATATATCATGACGAAATTGGTATGAATTATTATTAGAATAATGGAATACTTGTATTTATGCATGGGATTCTAGACATCCTATAATGACTACAGTAGCCAAATCTTGCCAAGGTAATGCAGGGCGTATTAGCTTGATTGCATTGCATTCGCATGTAGAACGTGTTGCTTTGATGGGTACTGTAGTATGAGTAACAGACACGTTTTTACATATGTGAAACTCCAATGAATTAAACATTACGATTCAGATGTTCAAATTATAGTTTTATAATGGACAATAGAATAAAATATATTGATTCGTCTTCATACGTTTCACAATAGCACGCAGTAATAGTACATAATACATAGATATTAATATACAAAATATACAAAAGAATTAAATATTAATTGTTGTCACAAATAATAAATGTCTCATAGTTCGTCATAATTTTTTTTCTAGGCGTTTGGAAACTGTCAAACGTACTTGGCTGCAGTAGCAAATCATGACTTAATCCTTTTCCAAGTCCAAGAAGAGACAGACAATAAGATGATTGATAATGATATTGATAATGATACTGATAATGATATTGACGATGATGTTCAAATATTATTATTGTAAGTGAGCATTGCGCATACTATTGGAATAAACCACCAATCATTAGGAAGCTATTTGCGGACGTCTCACGTGGCTTGTAATCAGAAGGGCCCGGCAGAACTGTGCCGCATTAGCCACAACCGAACTGGAAAGTCGTCAGCTGCACGCTTCCGACTGTAATGATGATTGACTTCACCGATAACCTTATCAATGTCCCAACTTTTCCCTATTGGAACATTTTCAATTTCAACCACTTAATTATCCAACATTGCTTCTGTATCATTAAATGTCCTTATGTAATCGTTTCAACATCATATGAGAGACGTAAACTTTATTTTTATATTCGCATTAATTTGTACAATTTGCATACATTGACCGCATTTCGAGATCATTGGATAAATTCGAGTGAACACATACTCCCCTCGAAACAATTCCCAGGACCAAACTAACGAAGCCAGTTAGCATAACAATATTCGTGTAGGTACCGGTCGTGTTGTTGGCACACGAATATGTACACTGGATTGTTCTTAAACAACTACGTGGCTTTTATGTAAATAGCCCTTTCCTGCCTCGGGGTGTGTGCAGATATTAAAAACCTTTGTTGGAACGAGGCAATCTCGTCTTGTGACAACGGACCTGGATCTCATGTAAATGGGTAACAGTGTCGTGGGTTATTAGACTCAGCCGACTTTCCATTTGAAGTTGCCTATTTTAGATCACTAAAACATCAGCCTTGTCGAGTAATATTGTGAACAAATGAAAGGATGAATGAATAAATGCAGATTTTTTATTGTCTTTTTTATTAAAAATTTTTGTATATTCTTCATTATAAATAGAACTGATAGTGTTAGTTAGTTTTTAAAACTATGATTAGTAATGATAGTAATAATTCAGAACATGAGAATTATATGTAAAACAACATTCGTTTAAAATTAATGGTTTCAATTAAGGTGAACCAACATTACCAGTTCAACATTATAGAGCCCAATTAAAATAAAAATATCCCTGGCTCCATACGTTATTACGAGTTGTTAGCAGATGCGCATTCTTTGAATCAAAACCGTTGTTCATTTTGCTGTTCATTAAGAACCTTTGAGGGGACGTGCCATAAACCTATAGCTTTATTCTGACATTTAATTTATAAGGATATTGAAATTTGCGCGAACATTAAAACACGACAAGACGGCGCACGCCAGAACTAATTTACATTTTGTATACTTATTGCATCTCACAATAGCATGGAATTAGATCAACGTCATTCGTATCTTCTTAGCCGTAAGGTCCATGCGACGTGTCGTTGTGAAACAAAGCGACAGTACAGTCGCCAGTAGTCATTTGCTCAACAATATTGACAAAAGGTTTGCTTGGTAATGCAGAAAATATGCAAAATATATACTAGAAATGTTCGGTTTGAATCATGTGTGGTCTTTTGATATTGAAAGACGTAATAAAAGTTATTACACTGCATCATATCGAGTTTAATGAGCTGAGGGATACTAATTGCAACAGCTGAAACCAACCTGTACATGCAAAAGCTTATCATTAATCGAAAGCATATCTTATTTTTATTATGTATACGTAAGAATACATTTTATTGGTTCAATAAAAAAAAATTGTTTCGTCTACATTACAATTATCTTCTAAGATTTCATTTAAGCTGGGACATCATCCAGTTTTCTTACATTCCAATAAAAAGTATGCCAAGCAACGTACGTACGTACGTATTCTCTTGATTCCTCGTGATTTTTCATAAATTTTGGTATACATCGTGAATATATTGCTCGCTCCTCTATAAACGCTTCATTAGCTCGTATTGTTTCATTGCCTAACACTTGGTAGGGAGAGCGATAAAGCAATTTGTTTACAGATGCTAATTTTAAAATTAACGTCGTGAATACAACAAACGTGCCCGCGCTCGGACCACCGTGCTCGGCGCTTAGCGAGAGTGCATGCGTTTATTCGCAAAGGTTATTTATTATTTGAGATTATACTCCAAATAGACGTAAGGCTGGCTCGCTGGATGGGGTGATTTTTTATATTGCGCCTTTGTTGGGCCTGATGTAAAGTAGACCAGTCGGTTTTGTTATGATGATATATGGAAGTGGATATTGTAAAGCATTTCTCAAATTATTTTTGTTTTTTGTTAGTTTATTATGTTGCGTTTATTTGATTGCATTGCATTACTTATTGCATCCAAAAGTTTAGATGCAATAAGTAGAACTATCCTCTGTCCTACTTTGAACGTTTGCCATTACTAGGAACTTATGATTATGAACTTATTACTGTGAACTGATCCAGAATGTTATTTAGATTTAGAGATTTAAAAAAATCTGCATGCATATGGTCAATTCGCATTTGGTCAATTCGTGTTTTCATCATTTTTATCATCAGCCTGATTAAGTCCACTGCGGGATATAGGCCTCTCAGGAGAGGTTTTTTCTTGTTATTCCCACGTGGAGTTGCTGATAAATTTTTTTTCATAGATTTCAGTTAGATTTCATAAATGTTAGTTCGGTTGAATTACATGTAAATATACCGAACAAATACTTGAATATTTGCAACGTTATGTCAAAACAGAATCGAGGATCGGTTGGAGAAAGTTAAAGATTCCATCTTGGGAAATGATATGTGGCAATCGTAAGCAATCAACGTGAATGTTTCGTGTTTTGTAACATTGTAGTCACAGAGCTGCTACGAGTTATCCCTCTGTTGGATACCTTTGAGGTTTTTATGAGAAGTCACGAAATTTAAATTTACGTTTTAAACTTCGTTGGTATTCTCATCTTTTTTTTAAATGCATTTATTTCTTTGTCCGAATTAACAACAGGTTTACACATCCCACCCGCTTCTACCGAATAATGGACGGAAGAATTATTTGCTTTTATTATTTAATAATGATGGTATTTCAAGATAACCAGCTGTTTTGATGGAATTCGTGTAATGACCGCGTGCGTTGCGTAAGCAAATCAAATAGCTGTAATTACTTAAATCTGTTCGTAAGTTCCCAAGATTGCTGCGTTGGAAGGTCTTAATTTTCCGAGACGTGTGTTGCGTCCTCTATTACTAGACCGGTCACAGACTCAGTATACGGAAGCTCGATTTAATTATACCCAGCCGTTATAACGAGAACGCTATCCCATCCTCTCTAGCAGTATTAATCATTGACTCGCTTGATTTATGTGATAATTCCATGGGATAAGATCTATCCTGGTATTATTAAGATGCTTCTTTCGCGATATCTCCGGTGTTGTACACACAAGTGATAAATACATGAGTTATAGAGATGGTTCAGGATATTGGCTAAAACATAATGTGCCAATGGGTAACATTTTACGCTTTTATAACAAACTACCAAACGACGTGCTAAATTTGTTAATTTGTAAATTCAAGAAATTCGTTAAGTTTCGATTATGGTAAAAAGTCTATTACTCGATTGCAGATTACACGCCAGACATAGACGTTTGGAAATGAGTTACTATAGTTTGGAGGCTTAAAATCATAATTGTTAAGCAATCACAAAAAAAAGGGACAACCCCACTGAGTTTCTTGTTAGTTCTTCTCAGTTGTAGGCGCGGTATGAACTAACGTAAACTTATCTATAATGACGTTTATATGTGATTGCAAATCCTATATAAACAAATGATTTTGACTTTGACTTTGTAGTAAATTTTTGCCGACGACAATGCAAAGGCATAACGTGTATCACTGGATATAAAGACATTTAATTGAAACATTTCGCACTAAAATAAAAAGTGATCAATATCGTACCTATATTTCTTTTTTAAATTTATTTTTATGTATCACATTCTTTAAAATTACAGATATATAGTCTAAAGGTTTAAATTTACGTGACCTACTCCGTGGTTCTGGAATCAATCCTGACATGCTTCTGTATTTCGAAACTACGTTTGTTTTTATTATTGGAATGTTTTAAGCGAAGGGAAACATCGCAAAAAACATATAGGTGCGTCTCAAAATTCTCTGTAATATTTACTGTCAACTTTTGCATTGGTAACATTGCAGACAATGCTCTTAAACCTCAATGTACTAGAGGATACCGTATATAACAGTACGACGATCAAAGTATTAATGATGAATCTTTATAGATGATAATGCATCAAAGGGTCAATTTAAGAAAGAATGTTAGTACTTTCTTCAAATATTAAGTTAAAAAAACTCCGCGCCGTTGGCCAGACAACTGGTAACAGTAAGGTTCTTGCTGTATCGTATTCTAATAACGATCAACAAGAGACTAAAATATTAATGAGGACGTAACGTGTCCATTTTTTGTCTTTGTTAGACATGAGAAAGACTAAACAGTCATCGTTCATGTCTATATTTCATATTTATTATAACTACGTAATTAATCATAATTATGTGCGATATTATGTCAAATGTAATCCACAATGATGACCTAAACTCGTTCATAATTATCATATTCATCACCAGCCTATTGCAGGCCACTGCTAGACCTCCTGAGGGGTTATACCTATAATCTCTGGACATGCTGGTTGAGGATTGCACAACATAGCTTCTCATACCACAATGTCAATAAATAACCAACTTTTTTTATAGCCAACTTATTGAAATCTCCGAAAATTTAGAACCCTTCGAATGTTAGCTATGAAATTTGATATATTTATATTAAATAAGGGCATTTCCATTCTATCGAAAGAAGCTACATTACGAGAAAATTTTATGGATCTTATATTGAACAGATACCAAAATGTACTCGTAGTTAGATTTTTAGAGCTTAAACTTATATCGCTTATCGCTTACAAAGGTGCGGTTTGACGTCGGAACTCAATAATAAGTGGCTGTGAGAACACCATTACAGTCAAAGTGTTTGTTTTGCGCGAGTATTTCAGTAAGTGACGGTTAAGTAAAACAAGATTACACACGTAGACTGCATGCCAATTGCATTCAACTGCATTATACTCATTTAGGGAGTCTGTTGATAAGGATAAGGAAATCGTTTATCTGATTTCTACCCTCAGGACTTTATTCTGATAGCGTAATGAGATATAATTAGAGTAGGTACGTTTCCAAAGAGATTTGGGCCGATAAGAATTGAAGTCAATTTTCAACTGGCTCATGAGGTGATTCAACTTTGTCCTTTAATGCCTGCGGCAGTCTTGAGAATAAATTAACTTAAATATAATTGAGTGCAGTTAAATGATTTAAGGAGCAAATTGCCGCGAGCTTCAATTGGATAATATCTATTTGTTAATGCAGTAGCTAGGGTTTAGAAGGGCTAGGCAGTGCAACTAAGTACCAATTAGGACTGATAAAGTCGCTGTAACTATAAATTTGATGACATCGAAAAATTATTGTGAACTAGCGTACGATTGTTTTTTTTTTATTATGTTATTCTATGTTATTCCTATTCCTATTTATTATGTTAATGTTTCAACTCATTGATAATTTTTTTTAAATTGTTAATTTAATTTAATATATACTAAATTAATTCTTTAGTTTAAATGTTTTATTGTATTATTTAAGTTTATTTACTTTAGCTTAATTGTATTATTTACTATAAATGGAATTATAATGTATTGATAAAAAAAATAATGTATTGAAATGTATTTTGAATAATTGTAATTTAAATAATTTAATTAATCTGATTCACATTAACTTAATAAAGCATGATATATGTACCTATAATTGAGGTAACACTTGGCCTTAAATTTAGATAATATTTTGTGAATGTTAAGTGTATACCTTGTTGGTGCAATAAATAAATAAATAAAATAAATAAATTCCTCATACTTACATAAAATATACTAGTAAGGTCAGAGAAATGCTTAGAGTTTATGAGAATTACCACAAAAATGCAGACGTATACAAGAGATTTGAGAAAAATTCTGAAATAATTTACATTCTTTGTCAATTCGAGAATGAGAATGAATTTTAATTACACCTCAAACTTTATACATACAAACTCTATGCTATCCACCGCTGTTATTGCGGTAACCATGAGAGTGTACCTATAAGTTGTCCAAATGAAAGGTTCATTTTTAACCGTCACAGATCCCGGCTGTTTTACTGTTACGTGTCATTCTACAAAACATTCGGTAACTTTAACAAGGCATCATGATAATGGCTTTAACAAATTCGTTAAAACACCATTCATTCTACTTGATTGGCATCTTGATGTCATGATACTTCAAAAGCGTCGACGCTACTGTCGTAATTGCAGCTTAGGCCAATTATGTTTTTATTTTGGACGCCTTTTTGTGTTAGACAAATAATGGTGAACTGTTTGAAGTCCAGCTACAAATCGCAAGCTATATGCACAGGAAAACTGTGTAGGCATAAAGTGGGGAGCATTCAAATCTTCGAATGGTGACTTTTTGAAGATTTTTTTTTGAAGAAGTTTTTATAATTGTCATTATTGTGAAGACTATAAACAATATTTCTACAAATATCTTAACTTTCATATCTCTATTAATCTGCACTAAAACGATTTATTGGTGTAACTTATTTTCTAAGGAAGACATTACGTAACGAATAGTGAAACGGCGCTAGTGCAGACAAATAACGATTGTCATCAATGACTTCATCATCATCATCGGGCTATTGCTGTCCACTGCTGGACATAGGTCTTCCATGAGGGGTTATTCTCATAATGTCCACGCTGGGCGTGTGAGAATCGTAGTTTAATGTGAAGTGTTCATTGGTACATA
>DWEJ01003444.1:0-10428 GCA_018245835.1 Mysoria sejanus stolli | reverse complement strand
ACGTAACCGGTGAAACGTGGGAATGTTCTACATTCCTCTGCCTACCTCTTCGGGGATTACAGGCGTGAAGTTACGTTACGTTTAGTATTGAATTAATTGTAGGTACACCTGAGTAAGAAATGCTCCGTGACAATGGAATTATGTCTGACCTAAATATCTCGAGCCTCTTCCCTATGTCTTGCCTGTGATATGCGCGCATGGCTGCACTTCGGCCGGGCTGGAAATGTGCATAATAGCGCAGGACGTAGACGCTGTGAGGTTATTGTAATGGTAATTTATTTGTCTGCTGGTGAAGTACTTCATGTTACACATTGTGACGATTTAAAGAAATACTGTTCATGTTTATTATGTACAAAAAGATATGAACAATTCGATTTTTAATAGGAAAAAATATATAATAAACATTAATTTTCTTATATAAATACTTGTACCTAGTATAGTACAAACGTAACATCACGCCTGTAATCCCCGAAAAGGTATTGAGCGGAATGTAGCACTCTCCCACGTTTCACCAGTTACGCTTAGGTCCCACTATGGAATAGGTGGTGAGTCTACTTATAGTACAAGCTAACTATATTTATAATGACATGATTAGCAGAAAAGCGAAAAATAATTATTATTACGAAGCATAATTAAATGTTTACATTTCATCGTTTGATACTTACTGATCTACAACTTCCCCATTCGCAATCAAACTATGAATTATTCAGCAATAAATGCCAAGAAGTGACGTATTTGCTCTGTGCACTGTGTACCGGTAACTGAATGTTACAGTAATAAATACTGAAAAGCGATGTGTTTATGCGTAACGGCATTATATTACAGCTGGTATATTCTGTGAAGCGACGGTAGTTGCAGAAACAAATATGTATGACATCCATATTGCTCCCTGATATATTTGTATGGCAGTATTGTATGTATAGTATTAATCATCATGAAAATGAGCTTGTCTGAGTCTACTGATGTACATACACCTCAACTGAAGGGTTTTTCCCTATAATTACCGCTCTGGACATGCGGGTTCGGAATTGCTGGGTAGGGCTGCATACGGCTTCGCACTGTGTATTGCAGTATTGTACAACTTTAATTTAATAATTGACGGGCCTGTTGGTGCAACGGTTAGTGAACCTGACTGTTGCGCCAGAGGTCCTGAGTTCGATTCCCACCCAGAATAAATATTTGTGTGATCATTGCAAGTATTTGTTCCATGTCTGGGTGTAAAACATAAAAAAATATCTATTTAAGTACATGTTTATATGTATATATGCAGATTGTCAGATGACGTAAACGTGAAACGTTTACGTCATACGACTGGTTACCATATCACAAATTCTCTTTACGTTCAGATGGCCGTGTGTGGAGGTGTTTAGATTAAAGCTATTATAATCGGTTAACATATAGACTAACATACAAATAAAAAATAAAGTAGAATTAAGAATGTCCTCCTTTTTTGAAAGCGGTTAATAAAAAGCGGAAGTTAGATTTTTACGTGCGAGCGAACAATACATAGTTATGTTCCGTAAAATATTCCCCGTCGGCATTGCACGGTAGCGTTACCTAGTATCGTTCATTATACATGTACTGCTGAACCAATAAAAACATGTATATGATGTTAACAATAAATACAGATGTATACTGTCGTAACAGTATCGATATTTGCGTAACGATAGCGTTATGCATTATGAACTAACTAGATGTTCGCACTCAAACACACAAGGGGATAATATCCCCAGCACGTTAGCATTTTTCAGCGTAGACCATGAACAGAGCATATGAGAGATGTACATACAGCAGTGCCGCCGCGACAACCTCATGCACACGTTCCTTCATCGTTTATAAGCTGGCTTTATGACACGTTAGTGTGTTGGGGGATTAAGTAAAGTGAAGATTGTTAAATACAAACAATCTGATTAAACTTATAATTCTCTTTACAAAGATAAATATTTTATGAATAGATTAAAATTCACAAAGTCCTTGTTTATGAGTAAAATTATTTGCGTGAAAAGATAAAGACTTGAATTAAAAAAAAATCCTATGGCTAATATTTTTAATGACTCTACTCATCAACACTTAAAGTAACTTAAAATAGACAATAATTCTGAAATTTCTCCGAACAAACTTTTAGAATACACTACTCCACTAAATGGAACATTGATATGCTTTGTTTACCCTCTCTCTTATATATATATGTCCATGCGTACTTAACTAATGGTCGATTTACAAAGACGAACAACCTTTCGCCACTGAATGACGTGAAAACCCATCGATAAATAGTGAGAAGCGTCGTGTTTATGGGACGTGGCAGCGGCTTCGTGGAACTGTCCGCGACGCAGCTCGTACGTTATTCATTGACGCGCTGCGCTACTGTGGAGATTTGTAGCAGTCGCTGACACTAACGTACTGCGGAACATATCACATCGGAACATATCACATCGGAACATATCACATTGAAACACATGACCCCACCAACTCTCTTTGCACTGTATCAGCAATAATAATAATATTGATAGGAAATTATTAAAATGTCTTTAAACATTACGACACGCATAAAAAGCAAATAATATTACCATTTAAACCAAAATAATAGACAGATAACTGAATAACAAAATATTTTTGATACCCTATTCAGCACATACCTATTACTATAATAAATTATATGATTCTGACCCAAGCAGTCTCGTATGTGCCACAGCATACAGTAACAGTCACTCAATTTGCCGCTGTGTTTCAAGTATCGTAACGATTGAATTAGGCAATAATTCCGTCTTTGTCATCTTTTTTTTCGTAGAAATGTTTTACAACTACTGCAGTATTGTACAACTTTAATTCCTTTACACTTTTCTGGCTGCCATCCAGGCGTAAATTTCAATTTTACTAAAGCGAGTTGGCAATTTTTTTTGTTTTAATAAAGCAGCATAAGTAGGACGCGTAATTTGTTAATTGCGCTGTTATTATGCTTTCCCGTTGCCGTTTAGCAAATGCTCTTCGAAAACTAGATTAATATTTTTTAATAATAGCGTGTAGCCGATGACTCGCCATATCAATAAAATTTGCAGCATAGACCACCTAAGTACATTTAATTACATCGTCATCTCAATAGGCGCAGTTGAACCCTCACATTAACTTATGATAAAATTTTCTAATGTCGCGTATACAATGTACTTAAATATATGTATATAGATATATGAATATATTCATACATAGAGAATGAACCCCGATCATATCGACCCTTCGGTCGTTCCACTGTTGGAACATGGGTCTCGTGTCAGAAAGGGAGGGTTAAGGCCATAGTAGGCGATACCTCTACTAATCTACAGTCTTTTTTAAAACGAATGCAAAATACCTTTTAACTAATGTTGAATTAAATAGACAATGCACAACATGTGCCTGTAGAAGTAGATTAAAATTTTATGTTACAAGGTTTCAGTACCGAAGATCAACTATCTAAATACGTACGTACCTATCTAGACAGTTTCAATATAAAACGTTCGTACAAGTCTGAACGCTTGCGCTGGCTTAACCGAATTATTCCCATAGGTACAATCGCACTTAACCGGAGAGTGTCGGGACATATTGACACAGTCCTAATCTACGTACGTAAGTGTTTGAGGTGCAATTCGTACGGCAATAAAACTTGAGTGTCCCGGTGAGTGGGCGCTCGTCGCCGTTAACGTTGTCTTCGCCTCTCATAAAAATAGGCTTCTTACTATTCTTGAGTGTTACTATGCCTACTGGCGGGAGCAGTATATACGTGTTACAATAAACAACGTGAAACGTGGGAATGTTCTACATTCCTCTGCCTACCTCTTCGGGGATTACAGGCGTGAAGTTACGTACGTACAATAAACAATGTTTATACAGGATATCAAGTGTAGATATTTATGGATGAACCGTGATTGAGTCTAGTGATTGTAAAATCAGGCTTTTATTTTGGGAGCCTTGGGTCCAAAACCTAGCGCACTTCTATTTAAAGTTACGCGCATTTTAAAGATCGAATATCAGTTGCTGTAGTGACTAATCAAGACATAGTGAGAAAATGGGGATATTTTAGACCTTTGCATGATGCTCTCTACGGCTTGTGAAGTTTGTCAAGCACGGGCTTGATTACCATGGTAGCCTATGATTCTAACCTCTCAGTAAAGGTAATCAGTGTCTAAGATAGTAATGATAAATTGCCCGACAATGATGTTTTTATTTGTTAATATTTAAAACTAAAAATCTAGTCGTGCCCACTGCAAATAATGCTTACGTATTATATAACCATCAATGTCTGTCAAAATGATCTTAATATTTGACCTTAAAATAGTGACCATATTCCACCATTGTTCCGGAGAACAAAAACAAGTATTTTATTACGCCTTACATAACGTAGTCTCGCAATGAATAGTCACAGAATGTATAATAACAAAATTAATAATCAAAACGCTTAACCATCCTGCGGTGGAGCTAATTAACACCTGATTTCGACGTACTGAAACTCGCTTCATGTGAGTAAATACTAACGAGCGAGCGTAGTCGGTACGCGGTTAATTTCTTAACTAACGCATAATATGTGTGTACAGGGGACACACATGCTGGGTCACTACATACGGTGAACCAACTATATGACAATTCTTCCGATTTTTGTAGTCGCGTTTTAATTCGTTTACAGTACTTTCCAGTGAATTAAAATCACATGAATTGGAAATGTTTGCGTTTTTTAATGTGTACTCGTACTCAAGTATATATGTTCTATGTGTATTTATTAGACATGTTGTCTTGAGTACATACCGTTTGTAGATTCGATTGGATAGAAATTAACATTAAATTTTGACATTACAATTTTAATGCAGTTTCATAACGAACATTAAATCAATTTGCTGATACATTCGTTTGTTCACATGATAACGATTTTCTTTAATTACACGCTGTACATAAAATAAAAAGGGACAACGTTCCTAATTTGAACACGAATCTCACAATTATCGCTCTAAACTGTCGAGTCAATCGTCCAATTCAAGATCTCAGCGAATAAGATTAGAATTTGTTCGACACGACGCACGGAGGGGATGCGAAACAAAGAAAAGCCCTGTAAGGGCGGGCGGGGGCACGCTTCAGTCACGCCGGGGCGCTCGGCGTAGCAGGACGTGTTGACGCCCGCCCTCTTACGCGACTCTTTATTACGCGCGACCGTGAATGTGAACAGTGAAACAACATATTATATAGTTTATTAAGCAAATATTTCTCGTAAGTCATCTGATAGTTGTGCGTATTGGCCAGTTGCGATATTTCACGGCGTGCGGCATAATGATAACAATGTGACACATTACACATAATTCAACTATGGCCGGCTTGCGGATTTTGAACGGTGAGTTTCGTCCTCTTCCAGTTACACAATGAATTGTGGATGAAACTGTACATTGAATATTACCGGGTGACACCGTTAAAGGGGGGATAACGAACGGCCTTTTTCCAGTGTCACGTGCTAATGTAAACAAACTGCGATGTATGTATATTGTTACATCTTGTTTACATAAATCGTCTCTCGTTTTGCTCCGTGTGGTAGCTTCGAATTAACCAAAAATGGTATCGAACCGTGCTTATGCTGTCATGTTTGCAACTTTGAAAAATCAGGTCACATAGTATAAAACGAATTGTATATTATTTTTAACAGTAAACTTCAGTGGTATGTTGTAAGTAAACATCAATATTATTATTATTATTAATATATGTAATGGGAATTTACCTAAGTGGTACAGTAATTTGACGGCTATTTACTTTAAGGGTCGTTGTCGTTGTATCAACTTTGCGTGACGTCCAATTTAATAATTTACCGTAATAGACGGTAATGCATTAAAAGTTAAATTTCGTATTAAATTGATTTTGTTTAGAATTGTTGTCGAGATGTAAAAATAAAAAAGTATGTTAAAGTATTCATCTTGAACATTTTTTTTATTCTGTAAAACGTATCACCACGCTTGTAATCCCCAAAGAGGTGGGCAGAGTAGTGTTGTTTACTCCCACATTTCACCAGTTACGATGACGTCCCACTATGGAATAGGTATAGAGCGTTTTTCCATACACCGAGTACATATCCAGACTCCGATTTACTACTAGAAAACAAAATTAGATAAATCCATTAGTGCCCCATCAGGGATTTGAACCCAAGACCTACCAATCGGCAGTCGCGTTTGCAACCAACACAATCAATAAGGCAATTTTTATTGATCATATGTGAATCTGTGAGTGAAACATATATTTATCAAACATTGTGAGTATTTAGGGAACATTTTGTTGTTGTTTACATTTCATTTTTATGTATTTACATTTTTGATTTCATTAATGGATTAACTATTTACTTAATCACATGCCGTGAATCAAAGTAAAGTTGATTAACAAAATAGTTGAAGCTTAAAAAGATTGAGGGTGCGAAATTTCCCGTACGATTTTCCTTTCTTTGATGTCTCCGCGTAATGATTGCACGCACGAACGACGTCAGAATTGCATTTACATTTACAAAGAAACCATTTCAAAACGAACGTAAACCGAAATTAGTTTCGTAACAGTATATTTCTTTATACTACGATGTGTGTGACGACTGTATATGTAACATCGCGCCTGTAATCCCCGAAAGGTGACGACTATCCTTAAATTGGAAAAGATAAACAGAATATTCAAAGGAAATATCTATTATAAAATTAAATTAACCTTGCTAATTTATAATGACATTTAAATAAAATTCTTCAAGATTAAAAAAAGAAATTAACTTCCCTTGACATATGTATTTATTTATTGTTATTTTTGTGATATACCGATAATACCTTGAATGTGGGGTAGAAAAAACAGAATATTGAAATAATAAAAGCTCGACAGTTGATTAATAAATACAACAAACTTAAAATGTAAATAATTGAACTAAAAGTAATAAACAAGCAAACTGTTTTTTAATATAGCGTAGCGGTAAGTAACAAAGCTTTCGAAGCTATTTTTCAATTTAAAGGTTCTGTAAGCAAACACGGTTAGACATAAGTCGTTCCAGCTTAGAAGTCGGAAGCAAAGAAACGTATGTATGTATATTTGTATGTATTTATGTATGCATGTATGTATGAATATGTGAATGTATGAATGTGTGTATATGTGTTCGAATGGATGTGTGTATGTATGTGTATACGTATAAATGTTTGTGTGTACGTATGAAATTGTTCCCAGTTACAATTTAGTCAATTCCAGTTCGCGTAGAAACACCCATGGTGGCTTGCGGTTACTACTTTCCCTCTGTTTTACACCAGGTTTAACGTAAACCAAATTGTTAATTAACAAACAAAATTAGAACTTCGCAATGTCACTTTACCATTATACAGATATTTTATACTTTTTAAATTTTAATTGACCGCCTCTTTGGTTATGTCGCTTTATATGTTTCTGGTCGCTCGGAGTCTGCATTATGACCGGTGTATAGTGGTCACCATCTATACGTAAGGTACATCTATACGGAGGGAAATTAAACGTAGCTGGTGACATGTGTAAGCTTATTACACTCCTCTGTCTACCTTTTCGGGGATTACAGGCATGATGTTAAGTAAATTTTAAGTAATTGAAAGTAGGTAATAAAGAAATTAAATTATTTAAGACAACATTTGTACATAAATGAAATCCCATTGTAAAGTCTCAATCGCTTTATCTATTAAATAAACACAGACGCGATCGGTCACGTCCCACGCTCTGATCAAACATCTTAATTAGATGCATAAAATTGGTTTGTTAACTACGAAATGTGAATTTAACGCTCGAACAACTTGCCGAATTCTAGCTGAGTTGCAGATAGCTTGGAACGGATGGAACGACTGGCCCGTTGGTTTAGTAGTTAGTGACCGCGATTGCCGAAACGTGGGTCGAAGGTTTATTTCTCACACGAAAAAAAAATTTGTGTAACGAGCACATTCATATTAGTTTTCTGACTCGATGTTAAACTTGTATGTACGAATACATATGTATTTATGTTATTTAGACATTTGTATATGACAGTTGTGTTGGCCTAATACATAGAGACAAACACATACATATAATACACTTTAAGATGTTTGTTCTGTCACAGATGATAATTAAATGATTATTTGGGCAAGGAGCAAAATAGGCTTTCGTGTTAATATATTATTATACGTACTTAGTTTGAAAATTATCAATCAGCGCAAGTCGGCGAAGGGATATTCTATTATAGTGATTTCCTATTTTGTATAAATTAAAAAAGATAAATGTATTACCCATGTTGATGAAAACGAAAAGCATTAGATTGTACACGTGCGTAGGCACTGTATATATTTTATTAGTAGTTGTTTTGAACAACAATAATTTCTATTTATTACTTACATTAACCTATCATACCTACCTAATCATTACCTAATCATAATAAGTCTATTGCAGTCCACTACTGGACATGAGCCTTTAACTGAACCTGCGCATATTAAGTAAACAAAATATGAATGGAACAAGAAGAAACTGAGTAAAGGTAAACCCAAGGAACATATTTATATACATTGACGACATATGACTGAGCAATATTATAATGTCAAACAATAAGATCGGAACACTGAGTGTTCACTGTATAACAACACTGAGTCACAGAGATATCAAGTCTCAATTCTAAATACTGTACACCTTATGTTCACGTTCCACCTCGTCATCATCTCACATTATTTTCGCGCTAAAACAGCCAAATTACCCCACGCAATTACCACGCGTTCTACAATTTCAAACACGACACGAAACAGTAAACTCTAGAATTATTTTCCCACTTGTGACAAATTACAAGCGCTCTCTCATCCACTAAATGGCGTGATTTGTAACACGCGCAGTTGTCAAACTCTATCTTCTTATAGTCACGGGAGAATGAACACAAACACGACCGGCGAGTACATAGTTTTGATACCAGCAACTTACTTACGCTTACGAGTTGAAATAATACCCGTATATTTTTTACTTTGCTTAAGTCTTTCAGATTTCAATTAAAAAAGTTATCCAAGTAATCGGACTTTACCCAGGGTTCAAGATATTATTTTACTAAAGTTCAATTACATTTGTTTATTAGTTTTGAAAATAAATTGTTATATAGAAGAAATTGAAGTATTTCAATATTAATATAAATATTTTAATTTGCATATAATATCATAATAATTTGGAGTTAAAGAAATTATGATCGCGAAAAATACTTTGTTAAAACCTATTATTAAATACACATTCGTGTTGTCTTTTAAACATACAATATACATTCCACAATAGAAACATACTCGTACATATCCAAGCATATAAAAATGTATACCATAGTATCCTTATTTATTTAGCAGTCGATTTTACTGCTGTATTACCTAAAAGCTAGATGCAGTCTAAGTCGTAGTACGTAGTTCTTTGTCCTGTATAGTTCTAGGTAAATTCAACTACTAAACTTACACGAAAGAATAGATCTCGAGGATCTCCATTCTAAAATTTTGTCATAAACATTTAGTGTCATGATTTGTCATAAACAATATCATATAATTGTTTTTTGTATTATAAACATTTATATTCAAGAAGTAGAAAATGTGAAATTCAAATAGGAGTTTTGAAACTATTAGAAATAATTATTTTGGTAATTGCTGTATACAAAATGTTAACCAGGAATAAAAATTTAAATCCTTAAAAGCTTGGTCCCTTACTCTATATTGTTTGACAAATAAATATATGTATTAGAAAATAATATTTATAACGTAACATCGCGCCTGTAATTTACAAAGAGGCAGCAGAGGAATTTTGTACATTCGTATGTTTTAGCAGTTACACTTACGTCCGAAAATGGAGTCGATGGTGAATATATTACCAACATCGGGCACAAATCCAGATTCCGAACGACTACATAATACATGAAATTGTAAGATAAAAAATCAATAGTACCTACCGGAATGAGATTTGAACCCAAGACCCGACGATCCACTGTCGCGCTTCCAGCCACTCGACCAACGAGACAGTCATAACATTTATAATGAATGTTGTCTGATTTTCTATACGAAATCCTAGTTATTGCTTGAGCGAAACCATTTTATCAGCACATAATTATGAGTATTTAAACTGTTACTTGTTTTTGAATTTCATACAAGATTTTAATGGTAGATAATTTAGGACTATATTTAAATATAAATAAACTTACATGGGCTTAAGCAGTAATTTGTTAGTTGTCAACAGGTTTTAATTTTGCCAAGTTGCTAGGAAAATTTAAAGGTATCGAATTCGTAAATCAACGTCGTGGACAAGCTACGGATGGCTTACAATCGAATTACATTTGTTTTAAGATTCAAAAAAGCCAATGAAAATTGGTCCACCATTTTTACTTTATGCCGATTTGTGAACCGTAAAATTATTTTAAATAAAATTAATACTTTTTTACTTTAACAATCGTTTATGAATCTCAGCACAGGAATA
>DWEJ01003443.1:0-10428 GCA_018245835.1 Mysoria sejanus stolli | reverse complement strand
TGCGGTGAGACGTGGGAGTGTTCTGCATTCCTCTGCCTACCTCTTCGGGGATTACAGGCGTGAAGTAAAAAAAAAATAAGATTATTCAAATCAAATAGCCCACTCATAACATACGCACATACATACTCGTAATATGTACATAGCTTAGGACGTACACAAAACAAAGACTTGTTTAAAACGGGTACTGTTTTAAAATTACAATTATGAGTCCCGCTTAACTTAAGCTCCGTTTCCTCCAGTTAAGTTGTCAGGAGTTGTAGCGACGATTGAAACTTGTTCTTGTGTCTTCAACTAAAACTTGTTAGGATGTTCCTGCGAGTTGGTCTCACAATATCGAAAACCCACTTAAGTGTTACGAGTTTAGGTTTTACGATGTGAATTTCTCGACGCTTTCGTATTAATCTGGAGAAATAAGACCTCTGTGATAATCTCAACGTTATGACAGGATAAAAGTCTGGAGTATAATCGGTTTGCTGGCTTAACGTTAGTTGGTGCATACATGAGTCGCTAGCTACGAGGGTGTCGAGGATGTTTAAGTCGGTTTTTTAAGGTCTTCAATGCTAACATACTCTCCTAAGCACGGAACACTCACGAAATATTATCCAGCCGTGGTCACATACCTATAATTACTATCCGCAAATATTATTTTAGTAATTTAAACCCAATAGGAAACGCGTATATTCATCATTATCCTATTGCAGTCCACTGCTGGACAGAGGCCTCCTCTAAGGAGGTATTGGTAAGGAGGATGGAAAGGAGTACATGTATTTTCGGAAAGTGCAAAAATTACGTAATTATATAGATAGGTGTACACTAATAAATAATTTCGAAATCGTGACGTGGCTTCCTTTACAGAGAGAAGTGTAATAGGATTTATTAAGCAAATTCGTCCTGTTTAAATGTTCGGATGTCTTGAAATATTGTTATCTCAGTTTCGTGGAATAGTTTAATATAGAATTTCTAATTGGAAATTACCAACTGATCTGTTATCCTCAACGTCGGAACATGTAATGCCTCGTTATTATAAATGTGGTCCGGAATAGTTTAACAAATTGAGTTTGACGATTTGGTAAGCAAACATAATCAACGATTTATTAAAAAAATATCGCATCCTAACAAAATTTTTCATTTTCCATTTGATTATTCATTAAATTATTCTTTTATTGCTTCTTTAAAAGCAAAAGAATGCAGCTGTATCTAAAAAAAACAGTACAAAATGAACAAAGCTATTTTTTTTCAAAATTCCGGTCCTTCTGCTTCGATTACTAATTCGCTATCGTTCCTCCAAGTTTGTTGTGAAGGGCAGCGAGTGCGTTTTGTTGCACGCGCACACTGTTCTCAAGTAACGCCACGCTCCGCCGCAAGTCCGCGGCCGTCGCGCGCGCCCTTGTATAATCCAACACGTCCGGTGCTATATACGCTGCTCTCATTCGCTGTACTGCTTCCAGCTGCTGTGATAAGGAGTCCGCTTGCTGCTCAATTACCGCTCTCTCCTTGTCCAATTCAACAGTTTGTTTCTGCTTCGATTTGATCATGTCCAATATATTCGATAAATACGCATTTTGTTCCATCATCGCTTTCTTGTGTATCGTCAGATTTAAATTGGCATCCCCTGTCATTTTTTTTAATTCGGCGAGCTGCTGTAACTTCCTTTCGATTATTTCTATACACTCCTTATTCTCGATTTTTAACTTTTCAAAGTCAACAGGTCGTAAACTTTCGCTTAGTTCCGCTTTGACTCTGATCTGACCTTTGAATTTACTGTACTGCGTATTAAGTGTGCTTGTACGTAATCTCAATTTTCCGATCTGACTGTCTGTTATCTTCATCCACTCTGCCATATACCTGTAATAAGAAAATAAAATTGTTAATAAATTGCCCAAGATTAATTAAAATTAGACCCTAATTCATAAAGTTTTTAGTTTTTCTGTTTTATCATCATAAACAAATAACTTATTCTTCTTTGTCGTATCGCCAGCTCATCTAGCAGCCATCGTGGTGAAAGGATAAGTCGCAATGTCCAGGGTGCGCCGGGGAGTGTATGTTCGTACTTAATAAGACATATTCGCCGCTCGGGGAGGCTCCTTTCATGCACATGCATGCACAAATAACTGTTACACTGTTATACACTTTTATCGTCATACAATAATGACAAACGCAACTTCACGCCTGCAATCCCCGAAGGGGTAGGCACAGGAATGCAGGACATTTCCACGATTTGCCATGCATCGGGCTCATATCCAGACTCCGAGCCACTACTAGAAAATCTAAATTAGAAAATTTTATAGTGTTCAATCTGGAAATCGAACCCGGGACCTCCTGATGGGCAGTGGCACCTACAACCAACACGACCAACGAGGCACTCAAATAATAACAAATACATAATAAATAACAAAAGTAAATGAATAAATATCTTGGGACGAGCCGGCTGTCCTGAAAATTATACGTGAGATAAGCAATTAACTAAAATAACATAGGTATAAATACTTTGGAACATTTTCACACAGTCATATCATTTCGAGGTAGGTAGAGTTCGTATTTTGGTAATTGGAACGTTAAGAAACTACATGTACGTATATGTAACTATACGTATAAGTAAACACTTTTGTAAAGTAATAATTTTTTACACCTACTCACAGAAAACTTACTCGTTATTATCCGTTTATAAATTTCTATTCTGAAGTACTATAATACAGCTATTATGTGTTTGACTTTCAAAGTATGAAAGTTAATGTATTAATATAATATATAGAATGAAATATTTTGAAATATTTTTCCATGCCTAAATATAAATTTAAACATTACAAGTAATAGGAGTTAGTGTGAAGTAAAGATGTTCGTACTCGTATAATGTTAGGTAAAGCTTACAATAAAACTAGTTATTTAGGTAATATATTTGATGTATTGTATGTATCACCTGATCCATATTTCAGCCGGAATCCTTTGAGCAATACGATCCCAACCATCAACCAGCACTACTTGATTGAACATGTGTCCAGATTTCTCGACATCTGCCTCCCGGACACTTATTTCTTCCAATTGAGCTTTCAATAACGCATGTTTCTTAGCCGCCGTGCTTCTAGCTTTTTCCAGAGTATTTATAAGAATTTCCATTTCTGTTGAAACTAGCTCAGATCTTTCAAGTACATTAATTCTGGGTCCAGAACCAAAAATAACGGTACCACTGACTTTGGCTGAAGACTCAACTCTCTTGGTCGACACTTTGGACGGACTGGTAAACGTTCTTGATGGACTAGTCAGAGAGTCAATATTAAATTTAGATGTTTGAGATTTAATGAAGCTACCAACATTCAGAGAAGACGAGCTCTGCAATTTCGTTGCGTAATCCAGGGCTTGTTGCAGTCCATGCATTAAACTTGGATCAAGTCTTAAAATTGTTCTTTCTAGTATTTCATTTTCCAGAGACAAAACTTTTATTTGGAGCTTCAGATTATTAACTTGTTTTATAAGTTCCGCGTCAGATAGTTCGTCGGCTTCGTTTTGAAATTGACTTACGGAATGAGAGTGCTGGCTCACGCTACTTCTATGGCCGTGGGTGTGCGATTGGGACATGATTTCCTTTATAAAATGCACTAAGAATAAGTTGTCTAAGCTGTAAAATAATTTTCCACTGTTACCGATGTTGTATACTGTCAAACTGTGTAACACACACGCAGGTTGTAAATTTACTTTATGTCAACCCATTAGGGTTGAATTTCCAATTCAATGACTTAAGGTTAGTTTCCACAGCAACGCGTATTGCCATAGCAAATTTTTGTGTTAATTTTTTGGTTGATTCACTTGAAAATATATAACATTAAACCTGCAGTGTCCCAAAAGGCCCGTGCTTACTAACAGGACGTAAAAATGTTAGCAGATAATGGTCACTGTAGTTAATTTGTATGTACAATGTTAGCAGATAATGGTCACTGTAGTTAATTTGTATGTACAATATTGCTGTGAAACACAGTTTTAACTAGTAGGTACATATATGTATTTTAGATTAAATATCAACGCGTATTAAACTTTATCGTATCTATTATATGTATTGGGGAAAAAAAAACAAATAAATTCTGCAAAAATGTCACATTCCTACGAAAATTTCACCAACTACGAGAGTTATTCAGATATTGTTTTTTTTATGCGGCATGTTTTGTTTATATTAATTATATATTTTATGTGTATGTGTATACTTTCATAATATGTATACTTTTTTGAAATTCTGCGTGTTTTGTTGCAAAGTATAAGTTGATACACTGCTTTATTTCATACTTAAGTATTGTAGTGAATGCTCAGTACTGGATACATTTAGAAAGGAGACATGTCAATAATTTTGTTTAAGTCCATTTGCGATAAGATTACGTAGGTATCATTGATATTTTTGTAATTTGAAAATTTTGTTAATTTTTTATTTAAAGAGAATAGAATAAGAAAAGTAAGAAACTTGAGTGGCCATAACTGCCAAAAATTTATGTTAACTATCCCGATTTATGTTAACTATCCAGACAGCCGGAGTTATTTCAGTGAATGTTCATTATCATCACCCTATTGCTGTCCATAGCTGGACATAGACCTCCCCTGAGGGGTTATACTTGTAATCCTTATGCTGAGTATGCTTATTGGGGATCGTACAGCACAGCTTCTTGCATTCCATACGCTGCCGCCCGTAGCCGGTTAGGGCATTTAGCTGTGCCTGGACACACCGGGGCGGCGGGGTTAGTTGCCTAATCTGAATATTAGTTGTTAATAATATTATTAGTGAGTTACAATTAACAGTTAACGGTCTCTAGAAATTGAACAGGCATATCTTAAGTTAGTAGAAGTAAGGCAAAAGTAAATACATTTCTTTAGTACCTACGAATTCGCGCTTACAATCCCCAGGCCAACGATTCAGGTGTGAATAATATTGAATATTAAGTTTTATTCGTCAATTGAATTGGTAATACCACTTATTATAAAACGTCCACTTAAGAGATTCCGTAATAAATTTAGCAATTTATTCAGCTATTGAAATTAGTTCCAACCGCAACTGAACTTGTTATACGGTACTTCCAGAAGTTCCAGACTCGATGTATAATATCAACTTTATTAAAGCGTTAGAATTTGAGGTCGGGTCGAGAACTTCTAGAAGATGTAACAATACATTTTGCTCAAAGTAGCGACTGATGTTAAATAATTGGTGTCTTTTATAGTTTTGGAGTTAACAGTATTGCAGGTGAATGCATTTTTAAACAGTATTGAGCTGGAGTTACATGAGTGACCATTATGTGACTCATATTTTATAAGATGTCCTTTGACAACAAGTACGTTAGTTTTATTTGTTCTTCATAGATTTTGTATGTACCTACTTCAATACTGATTTAAAAAAAATGTAATACCACGCCTTTAATCCAATCAATATAATTCCAGGTTTCACCAGTTAGATTTATGTCCTACTATGGTATAGGTGGCGAGCCTACTGCCATTCACCGGGCACATATCTAGACTCCGAGCGACTTCTAGAACATTTGAATTAGGAAAAGTTCAACAGGATATTCATACATAAACTACCAATCGGATTGTTCATAGATGGTGGTTTTAATAAATATCCCTTATTTTTGTGTTGGTAAATGCCCTGTTTATATTAGTATATTTAAAAGAAATCTCCGTGGAACTTCAAAGAATTTTTTATTATTATAACTCGGATCCTTGATATGGCACTGTAAGAAACGTAACCCTTTTACTGTCTGTGTGTCATGTACTATGCGACATATACGTTCTAGTGAAGGGTTGAATAAGTAAACATTCCTCGCATATTATTTTAGGATTCTTTTGATGTTCAACATTGTAGAGATATCGTTATCATTCCTTTAAGTACTTGTCATAGACGCTGTGACATGACGTTGGCAGTTTACCCAGATATATTTCTATATGTTATAATGATGAAATTTCGACTCTATACGTTTGTCATTAAAGTTGAGTTTAGGTCGTGGTTTATATAGCGTTAGATGGCGAACTGACGCGGGTTTTTACTAGCTTTCATTGATTGAGTTTGTACCGCAAGCAATCGGCGGACAGGTTAGCCGCATGTATGATATTGAGTTGTTTCGCGGGATCGGACGAGATGTGCGCTCAGCCGTGACGTAAATATTTTAGTGGCGATACAGGGGCATGTTACAAGATTCGTTAGAGAATTATTCGTTGCAATTTTTATTGAAGTCTTTCTGTATATGTTTTTATTATTTATTTGTCAGTTGTCGTGTATGACGAGCGTGTAAGAAGCACGTCAGGTCGGGAAGGAAAAATACATTTGGCATTTGCGCTCCGTACCCCTTATGGGACCTAATGTAAGATATAATAAGAATAACAAATAAACTATTTAACATCTTCTCCAAACTTTAGTCACATACATACTGTTATTTACTATACGGGTAAGCGGTGTCACGGAGATATTCAGTGTTAAAAGAGTACCAACTCTTTTAACAGACAAGATACAAAGTAACCCTTCTACCATAGAAGAGTTACTTTGTATCTTGTCTGTTTCCACATAATTACTTGCGACTTCATTTTTTTTTGGGTTGTGTTTCTACTTGTATTAATATACTTAGAATGCTACGCCATGAATATGTGTGTAGTTATAAACATATTATATCCACATGAATACAAGTTCTATGCTAAATGCTCGACATTTCGCGGTTTCAATAGAATTGGTAACTACATGCAAAGCAACACGACTAGCAATATTGATAATTGTTTGTAGTATCAATGCTATGTCGGTACGCGAGTCATTGTTCACATTGACTGGCTCGGTGGTGCAGTGGTCAGTGAATTAGATTACTGATTCGTGGTTGCGGATTCGATTTCTACCTAGCAGATATTTTTTTTTATTTGTTTATCCTATATTCATCATCATTGTCTATTGCAGTCCACTCTTGGATATAGGCCTACCCTAAGGGATGATCGCCCAAAATCCCCGAAACACGTCGTCGTGGCTCTCGTGAGTACTCGAAGCCTGTAATTGCCACTAATGACGCAGTGTATGATTCCATACATTCATCCAGGGATCGGCAACCATAGATTCTCGCATCGACTGCGCTGGTGTCTATCGGCAGCCAGTGCATACAGCGGTCTTGCCTGGTTTTGTTATTACACAGTCACGTTAGATGGTTTACGGAGTGGATGACTTACAGAACAGTACTTACACAGCTGACATACTTCTGCGTCATTCGTTACTTACTTCAAAAAAGTTGTTAAATTAAAACAGTAAATTTTATCGTATTTTTAAAATTGTTTTCTTAGGCTATTGCGCTCCAAACGGTGAAAATGACCAGCTGCTTATCAGGTGTCTGGTCCGAGTAGAAGTCTGCTGTTATCCTTTCATTACGGACAAGTCCTAAGTAAATATATCCTCGATTGAAGTTGGCTTTGGCAAGTGTTTTCTTAAGCAATATGATCGTTATCGCGATATAGAAGTTGTTTATAGATATTACATGTGTTTATGTTTAATCTATATCTCAATAAGTAAAATATATCTTTCTATAGGAGACAGTGGTGTTAAAGTTATTTTAAAAAACCGGTATTAAATACTTTTAAGACCGATACATTAAGAAAATGAAGATATGGAGTAATACTCGAATTGATGATTAAAAAATTAAATTTTATTATTTTATACATAACTACCAATTTTCATAATAATCGGTCCAGTAGTTTTTGAGATCATCGATAACATACAGACAAACATTCATTTTTATATATAAAGATTGATTTGCTATTTTAACATTTGTTTTTAATTCGTATTCTTATAATTATCATTGTAATATAGTATGGTTTTATTTATACTTTATACACGCGCACAATCACACAAACGCACACAATCACACAAACCGCACACGCACACAAACCAACCCACTCGAACGCCCGTACGTGTATGCACGCACACACACAAACACATACATCCATCCACAGTATTGGTAGAAAACACGATATCTATATTAATATGATAGAGAGTCCTTAAACCTTCCACTGTGGTTAGTACTTAATCTGTCTTAGTGTTCGTGTAAATGGTATTTACATAAGATATATGTATGTACGCAAATGTGGGTAGTCTGATGTTAAGTATTCCCCTAAGCCTATAAATGTCCGGATCCAAACTCGAATAGGGCCGTCTACCTAAGTTTCAGTTGTGCAAGATACTTACTTCGTAAATTACGTTGATATATCTTTTGTGTCAATATACAAGTATATATTATTTAATTTCTCGGTTACTAATATCTCTACTTAATTTTAGATTCCACAAAATATTTTTTTCCTCTTTTTAATACATATAAATATACAAATGTTAATAGAAATTTCAATATTTCACATAGTTGGGTACATCAAAATTTAAAAAATATTAAAAGCAAAACATCACGCCTGTAATTCTATTGCCATACCTAATGGCACAAGACACATTACCAGACTTTGAGCCACTACTATAAAATCTAAATTTGAAAAATCCCGTAGTGTCTGACCCAGAATTTGAATCCAGGACCTGCCGGCGGCAGTCTTGCAACCAACACGACCAACGAGGCAATCACTAAAAAATTAAAAAAAGATTAATCAAGCCCTTGTACAACATATTTATATAATATTTCTGGCCCTACTAATATGACAAAACAGTGAGAAAGAGAGAAAACTGAGTGAGATTTAATTTTCTATGCATTTTCAATTATATAAATTGATTTTCGAAATCAATTTATTTGCAAGCTCGATAATATTGTCAGTAGCAACGGCTGTCATTTGCATAGAACTCACATCAATCGTATGCCACAACAGGGAGAACTGGCCCTCCCTCCTTAATAAATCATTTTATATCTTCTAAAGAATGACTAATGAAGACGGAAAATATCCCAAAGAATGGAAATAAAAGATTAAAGTAACAATCTGCCTGAAAAGGAATTTATGTTCCGCATCTTGGAATTTAGGATTCTTTTGAAAGGGATCTGATACTTACTGTCCAATATTTTGCGGTAAATAATTTTGTAAATACAAAAGTTAAGTTATGGCCATATTTTTAACCCATCTTTTTAATTCTATGTTCAACAAGAACTGAGATAGGCTGATGATGATGATAGATCTTGTGAATTAGGGCAGTGACTATGAAATAAGACCAATGTTCTGTGTAAGATTGACCAAAACGATAATCCTGTAGATTACAATAAAGTCAGAGTTCCTTAATGCTCAGCACATCTAATGCTCAACCGTACATGTACGGTTTGAAAAAGAAATATTTTACAGAGAATATAAAATATAATAATTCCGATTAAATACAAACTGATAATGAACTGAATTTTCAACTGGATTAATGAATTGAGGTCGTGACCGCAGACAAAGTGAGTTAATTAAGAATGAAATATATAGGTACAAGAGAAAACGTTTAGCTGGTTTGAGTCTAAAACTCAGTTGTAAATGAGTAGAATATAGAAATTCACAAAAAAATGTATTTTAGAATCTACAGCATCTTTATTCATACATATCTAGGTGAAATTTCGGTATCTGACACCAATTTAGAATTCGAAATGGATTCTATCACGCATTTTTTTAATCCAGCGTAACCATAGTCCTTTCAGGAGGTCTAGCTTATATTATTAAGGTAAAGGTTATATTACAATTAATATGCAGGAATCGCAGATGTTTTTTGACTATACATAAATTGGGAACAAGAAGGAAAAAGAAGAAGGGAATTGGGAACGTGAAGGAGTTACAGAGGAATGATAAACTTACTATTAGTAACAGGAAAGTTTGTGTGTGTATTTATCACTCTTGTAGTCTGAAAGGGCTAAACGAATTAGGATGAATTTTAATATCTAAATAATCTGGAATAACTCAGGTTTCTCTTGTAATAAAAGCAAAAATTTGAGGTGCATAAAAAATTCTTCCCATTATCGTGTGTTTATTGATTTTCAGTTACCTTCACATTTAGATTTTTTATTTCAATTCAGATTGCAAAAAAAATGGTAAAAATTGGCTGTTAATGATAATTAATCTAAGGGTGACCTATTCTTGGTATCATTTGTTTTGGCAAATTATTAATCATAATAATTCGTATCAATGTTTTCGCATAGAGGTTAATTCCACCACTTTTCAATTTTCTATCGTTTCAAATTTCTCATTTCATTTGTGAAATATATAGCAATTAGTAAATTGATATTTGCAGTAAATTAAAATCGGCTAAATTAGACCTTGATGAATTAGGCTATTAGAAAATGCTTCAAATTTTTTTGACATTCGAAAATTGTTTTTTCATTTACGCCCAGCGATACGGAATGTATAGCTTTATTTATATATTTTTTGTTTGTTTAAACCCTTGGAAATGTAGGGCAATACGAAAAATTTTGTGTTGTAATTATTCTAATATTATTACCATTGGTACCTTTTACACGATTAGGGATTGCTTGACAGGGAACTGAG
>DWEJ01003442.1:0-10428 GCA_018245835.1 Mysoria sejanus stolli | reverse complement strand
ATAATGTATTAAAAATGCATTAAATAATGAATTCACTGTCGACATTCACCATATCATTATCAGACTGATACAAACGTGATGTAATTAATATTCTGTGGTCAAACAGTAACACGGATAGGAGATTAATAAAGACACTCTTTAACATTAGAATCTCAATAATGTTCAAGTTTTTAAATGTATGAATTACTGTCAAATTCACTTCACATTTAAAACACGTACCTACTCTTATATAATAATGTATTTTTTTAAATAATGGCATAATTTATAATTATTGGAATTATGATATTTCACAGTGCAGTTTAATAATAACCGATATTATTTACAAAAATATAGCATTTTTTTACATTTCTTATTTTTTCTTTTTGTTTAACAACTAAGCAAATTAGGTCAATTGCTATTATTAACGTTTTATAAGTAATAATATACTTTTGTTCGTTTCAAAGCTACAAGTTAATTGAGCAAAGTTTAAGGTTTCATTGTTAATTAGTTACTGTGGTCAACTCCTGTAACAGGGTCACGTGGAATAATTAAAAGGTGTTTTTGTTAAACACTGTTATGATTGGCTATACCCACGACCATTGGAGCGGCACGTGGTATTTTGATTAGAAAATCACGTTGATAAAAGAAGTAAATAGAAAAAGCGCAGCATATCTGTAAGTATAGAAATATATTGCACACGGTACTCTCCGTCTACCCTGTAAGTGAGCTGGCTTGATATATGTATGTATCGTATGTGTGTATAAAAATTTAAACATCATCATCAACAAAAAAAACATCAAAAGCAATTTTAACATAATATGTTAATGATCTAAAACAATTCTTTTGTATCTATATGTAAATCTCTTGATATCCTTGTATTTCGATTTGTTAACTAAAAGTTTTATTAAATAATTATGCATTTATTTCATTGCGTTTTATTTGCGCAACATGCAACATCATGCCTATAATTCTGGAAGAGGTAGGCACACTCCTACGTTTTACCAGTTCCGTTAACATCCCACCTTCTAATAAATTTACGGTGTGTTATTTCATTTCAGTAATGTCATAAACTACAAATTCACTTTGATAAGCGTATAATATCTCTAATATTGTACTTTAAATGATGTTCAGTGCGAAAGAAACTGGTTCGCTTGCTTCGATGTTTTCTTATTACAAAATTTTAAAAAATATATAAAATCGCTTTCAATGTAAATGAGCGATAAGGGTAGCAACCGAGATGAAAGGATTCTCAGATGACATCTAAATCTAACTTTGAGGCTACTTTAAAACATTTCGTTACTCTTAAGAAATAAATGGTCACCTTTAGTATACATGTCAATCACAACCTTCCAACAAATACATCATCATTAACTCTTGTATCATTCCACAGATGCCAGGCCGATGGCCAGGAATCTTCTTTCGGGATGAGAAGGATCAAGGTCTCCCATGCTGCCTGACTAAATGTTCATCAGCTGCCCGTAACATGTTCTACTAACAATTGTTTCGATTTAGAGATAGAAACGTTTCGCATTATGTTGTGGTAACGTCAAAATCTTTGATGGTTTACTTAGCCTTGTATAATAATGAAAGATATATGTCTTCACTTGTATACTCATATCTTCGTAAGCGTGTATCTCAACGGCGATCCATCTTTGCGTTTATTCACACTGAGAGTTTATTACTAAGGCTATTGAGACGAGAAAAAGCGATCAATCATATTTACGTAAAAGACCCCGCGTATATTTTATACCAGCGTAAGATCTTATTGTAATTAGCTTTTGTTATTAATTAACTTTCTTCTGTTGTTTGTATCTGTTTGTTCTTGTGGTACAAGGATTAGTTGATTGTATTATTATTACACCCTTACGGAAGCTCCCTTAGGTGGTAGGTAGAGTAGCCAGTGTCAAATATTACTATTCATACACACACATCGGTTTTGAATACTTCTGACTCCTCATCAGCCAGTGTACGATATATGTATATATTCGTTCACAAACTACACAGGTACTCTTGGTAACAGTACATCTTTTGTATAATCGTTCTTCTTGTTCTTCGTCATGTCTATAGCTGATCTGATCAGCCATCGTGGTGAAAGGATTAGTCGCAATGTCTAGGGTGCGTCGGGTAGTATATGTTCTTAATTAGACATAATCGCCGCTCGGGGAGGCTACTTTCATGCACCCCGTATAATCGTTCATCTCTGACTTTTATCTGCTAGTTATAATTAGTGACGTCTACCCAAAGGTTGCCTGGCAGAGACCGCTTGTTTAGCGATAAGACTTCTTTGTCTCCCTGTTTTTCAATTTTATATTTTCTTAATTATACTATCTTGGTAAACTATCTTGGTGTACTATAAGGCATTGTATTATAATTAAACCGTAGAAGCATTATTACTGTTCAAGAGAGTTTTAATGTAATGAATTACGTTAAAACAGGACTGGCCTTTTAACTGATGTTTAGAACCGCTGTTTGCTAAACCTTAAATTGTGGGTTTAATTCGTAGCCAGGATAATATGTTTTACAATCGGCATGAGTATTTTGTGTATAAGTGTAAAAATTATGTCCATAAGTATCTTAAAATATATGTGGTTACCATGTACTACATTCCTCTGCCTACCTCTTCGTGAAGCTAGCGTGTTCTTAAGATATTATTATGCAAACATTTATCAACAATGTTTATCAAATATTGATTAGAAGCACTTGTGAGCAGTCTATACATATTTCTAAGATAGTCTTTATAGAATCTCTAGCGTTTGAAGATTATTTCTGTAGTGGAATATAGACTTTTTTTTACTACAGATGTAGAGATGTTCATTAACTAAAATTATATATTCCTCTTTGTAATTATTGAGGGAATGATGCTATATTTTATTTTATTACTATATTTACAGCAGCAGCAGTAAGTTTAATATAAAAAGAGTTTGTGGCACTGAAAGGGATATTTTTTTATTTTTTTCTCTCTTTAGAAACGTCTTTTCTGACACGGTTTTTAGGTCAACGACTTGACAATATTGCTTCACAGATATGTGGAACGGAGCCAAAATTAGCTTATAAGTTGCCGGCTAACAAACCAACAAAAACTTTGCGTCGTTATAAAAGTTTTCTTAAACGTAAACAGAACTTCCAAATGGCAGTATTCAAAAACGAACAACGTGTTCTGCGGAGGTGAAATTACGAAGAGCACAGAAAGAAAGGGCATCGTATTTGAAAATATAGGTACCTTAGGTCAGATATAAGCATAGCAAAGAAAGTAGTAATTACCGATTTTATGTAAGCGGACACACTACTCTGTAATATACGAATATTAACCTGGTTTTGAGTTTTTTGAGCAAGAAATTAACTTTAAAGTTCAATAAAGACTATTATATTTCACGGTTTTAAAAAGAAGAATATTACTCGTTTTACGCTAATATTAAGAAAAACTAACAAAATGTTTTGATTCGAAATTTGAAAATCTAATTCGAAATGCGGATGTAACTATAGCCCTCATAATAGATTAAATCGTTAGTTATTAAATGTATCCTTCGTTAACGTTTAGTATTAATAACATTACGTTTAGTATCGTGACTATTCATAGCACTCACCGACACCCTGTTTGGTTCACAAAGCGAGCATTAATTCCATTAAGCCAGCCTTTGACGGTTGACTATTCGGAAAATTGGAAAATTGTTCTTAACAGTGCCTATCCGACGTAGCAGAGTAACGTAATCCAAAGCAATTTTTCTTTTCATGTATTGAATGTTTTGAACGGTACATTTTCTTGTGTGAATCTCTATAGAGGTTAAAATTGCGGCCAATGTAAGCTGTTAAGAACGTATGTATGTATTACATGTTAAAAAAATAGTGCAGTACACAGAGTTATGAATGTGGAGGAGGCGCGGCGGGTCTATAAGGATAGAGATATTTGGCATTCAGTGCTCTCTGCCTACCCCGTGAGGGACCCGGCGTGAAGATATGTATGTATGTACTAAAGTCTCGTTTGAGGATATAAAATTAATTTTGTATTATTGTAATATGCAAAAGTTTTGACGAATATGCATATAAGTCCGCCTAAGTTCACATAACACCCACACGGCTCGACTAACAAATATTACGTATCTCGAGGACAAGCTCCTCAAGCCGCAGCCACCGAGCACTTCAATGCCACCTTTAGCCACTAGCGGCTCCAATTTGCCGCAAGGCCATATTCCGCTGAGTTTCATCACTAGTGACAGAATACATTTTGTTGCGGATAACGCGACATTCGGTTCTCCCGAGAAGAACAAACTTATTCAGTTATATAATATGCAAAAAATAACAATAAAAAAAATGGACAGCCTTGTTGACCGAGAGGTTGCAAGTGTGATTGTCAATGCAGAGGTCCTGGAATTAATTCCCATGTCCCGGATTTCTTTATTATTTAGAAAAAAATATTCTAATTAAGAATTCCTGATTAAAATTTTTAGTAGCGGCAATTTGTGCCCGATGTATGGCACACCTTCTATTATATTATGGGATTTAAACATAACTAATGAAACAGGGGAGTGTACTGCACTAAACTGTCTACCATTTAGGAGATTGCATGCATGATGTTACGTTTATAAAATGCGTACGAATATCGTCTATATAAACATATATTGGTTAAAAGGTTATACAGTGGCTACAACTATAGGTACATATACAAATGGCATCACCTCTATAAATCAAGATAGTTTGATCGAAAAGCGTTAGCCTAAACTATGCTTAGCTCTCATTGCGAAATGGCTGCGAGTTATTCGGGTTACGCAATGTCTTTAGTAGCTTAGACCTAAATACGTGCCTCGAAGGAACACAGCGTCCTTCAGACGGCGGATATTTAGATTTAGTAGGAATTTGCCACCCACAATGTCTCTTGGCAAATTTCAGTTTACGGTACACATAAAATACTTTTATATTTATATAATATTTTTACAATATACTGCACTCATTTTTCCCAAGTTATTAAATAATTATTTAAAGTGCACAGGCTGCTGAAACGAATAGGCAAGGAAAAACTAAGTAACTTTGGACAATTAGCGGCCTTGTGTTTTTTTAATGTTTTCATCAATAGATAGACATTTAGCACTCGGCTCTCTCTCTGCCAACCCTTTGAGAGAACTAGCGCGAACCTTCAATAATAATAATAATAATAAGCAAAAAAGCTGATGTGATATTTTGTACGTAACCGTACAAATAATTTCAAAAAAAAAGTAATCAACACCAACGCGAATAAAAATTAAAAATAAACATACCAGGACATACAAAAGTATTTAGAATATAAAAATAAATTACTGTTTCTTTCTCTAAACCTGACTCATGACGTCAGTGGCAGTCATCAAATTATCAAACATCAACGAACTATGGAGCGTTTTAGACTTTGCAATTTTGCCACGAAATCAACAAATAGTTGGTAATAGTAGATAATAGGTAATTATGGTCGACGATTACAATTCGTTGGTAGCAAAAGGTATCACGGCGATCAGATAGCGCACCGAGCGACAGTACTGCCGCCGGTTGCGAAACGCACCGGTCACCTAGGCCTCAATACGCGCAGCAAGCACCAGTCCTTCAGCGGAATATAGAATGTCGATCTAGATAAACTGGGAATGCGCCACCCACTTCATGTTAATTTGTACAACTCAATTGCCGCTTATTACCAAACTTCAGTTGCCAATAAGGTTCTTAAGCGTTCATTTAATTAATAGCTACAAACTGTAATATATCGTACTTTAACGTAACTTCACGCCTATAATCCCAGAAGAGGTAGGCAGAGGAATGCAGAAAACTCCCACGTCTCACCGGATACGTTTTTACGTCCCACTATGGAATAGGTGGTAAGCCTAACGCCATGCATCGGGCACCTATCCAGACTCCGAACCAATACTAGAATTTCAATTTTAGATTTTCTAGAAATTTTTCTAGATATTTTCTAAATCAGAAATATTATTTTGTAGTGTTCAACCCAGGAAGACGACCCGAGAATCGAACCCGGGACCTCCCGATCGGCCGTCGCACTTGCAACCAACACGACCAACGAGGCAGTCAATTTGTACTTTAATTACATTGAAATAAAAATGCCTGAATGTAATGGTAATTTTTAGATTTTTACGTTATATATCTGCTCAAAGTTATTTACTCAGAGTTAGGCAATAAAAGAGGAGTAGTATAATTTAGTAAATGCCTTATCCATCGCTCACGACTACATTACCTAGCTGATTCAATATTCAAGAACGGGCTTGTGTAAAACTTCAGTAGGTAGCTATTCCAACAGACACGTACGTCCTTACATTCTAAGCAAAATAGGGGTCTTGGTAGTAGAGTATAACTTTAACAAACAAGAAGAAATTTAAAAGTCGTATTGCTCATTGTATTTAACAATATTATTTAGAAAAAGATTTCCATCAAAGGCGTCAAAATATACCTTCAAAAATTGAACAAAAATTATTTATTAATTTTTTTTTGTGTCAATTCATATTTTAACTGCATAATTCAAATATAAAAGTAAAATTTATAACTACTTCCCAGTTATATTCAAAAACAATTGCCAAAATTCACCCTTCACACTAAATTGTAATTAAAAAACATGGTGGTAAAACAGTTAAATTGTTGACAGGAGCGGCACAACCCCAATGTTTAGCATTCAATTAAGAACTTGTGGAGATGACTGGCAGGCATTTGTTCCTTTGTTGTTTTCCCTTTTCTGTATGTATGATAGACAAGAGAGATCAGTGTACTAAAAATTTATCTACATGGCTTCGAAGGTATTAATGACTGTGCTCAGAATTTATTCAACAGTATAAAAGAAGATACAGCTTTTATACTTTACATCCCAAAAAATATCTATTTGTAGTTCCGAGTGTCGGTGTGCGTCCGGTATATGGTAATAGACAAAGCCTACTCCTCCATGGTGGCACGTAAACGCAACTGTGGAAAATGGGGCATAGAGTAAAAATCAACTCCTCGGCCTCCCTCTATAAATATAACAGCCGTTATGTTACGTTTGAACCTTAAAAAAAACACACTAGATCCATTGTATATAATATTAACGCAATCAAAACTGTACAAGTAGATTAGATATGTATCCGTTATATTTACCCAATAAAACATAAATACCTACTATAAAGTTTTAATGAATACTCGGTAAAGTTTGTTTTCATTATATTACGTATACCGTACCTGCATTAATTCAGTTCATATTCTTATTTATCTAATGTTGTTTTTCATTTCAAAACCGGCTTGCTTGTGTGAAGAAAGAAATAAATTGATGAAATTAGAAATATTTAAGGTCTAAAAGGATAGACTTATTTGACCTCATAAAAGACGCCATAAAATACCAACCTAGCTTGGTAATTATTAATATATATCGAATTCAAACTGCTTCTTTTACGATAATAAGAAGTAACCGAATACTAGTTCAAGGTATACAAGCAGTATATAACACCCTAGGAACATTTAAGTGAACAATGCAGTAAAATCAAGGCAAAATAATAAAAAATATATTTAATAGATACAATTTAAAACATGCTTAGTATAATAAATTACTAACGTAAAACATTACATAGTTTAATGTGTAATAAACAAAAGCAAAAACTACCTTAATACCGATTACGGTAGAGCAATTTGACTTTTTTAATCACGAGACCAACTATTTCGTATAATGTAAAATAATTAACGCCTTTTAATTAAAAAATAAATTTTATCACTTCCATATAATGAAAGATAACATAGACTCCCCATTGTCAAACACAACCGACTACCAGGCGGTGCTCGTATAGCTCAGACGGCCATATAAGGCCTGCGGCGAACGAGGCTATCAACATCTCTCAAGCTTCCGATACAGCTGTCCTTATATCGAGGAGTGGATTTAAGACGATGCTTTGCAATACCTATCAAATATACAGCTTCACTTTGAAGTACCGGAACAACCATAGTTAACTATAACAATAAATATATATTATAATAAATTTTATGTCAATTGCTAAAATGCGAAATCGAATAGACGTTAAAATCTTCAGTTTGAAAAAAATATTTATCAAATGTTATTATATCACGAAACGGATACAACATTACAATAAAACATCACCTCTATAACAGAACATTAAAAAAATCACGGCCTCAAAGCATGGTATGGTAGAAACCAATAACAAACGAATACTTTCACCACAAAGCGATACACGTTTCAATCAAAACGGTGAAACGACGCACGAGAACCTCATCCATATGTATTACATCGATTTATCAATTAACTCCATACATTGATTCATAAAACGATTACGTGGTGCGCATATATATCGTAATCGTTACATATCTAATGTACTATTTACATAAAAAAAAACCACTTTGAACATACGTAACGACTTACAAACAGACTAACCAAAAACGACAACAGAATCCCAGGACAAAAAATTCAATAAAAACGATCAACCATTTGTAATAAATATATAAAATCAATATCAGAACGTTCACAATAATTGTAAAGATTACAAATTTTCGAGCTGATTAATAGAAAATTCTACAATATTAATAAATTTAAAACACTCAAGCTATAAATGAATTTTTTTTATAGATAGCAAAAAAATGCTCAAATTTGTATTCATTGACTCGTTCTGCTAGTTATATTCGGAACCACACTGAACAAATGAACATGGATTTAATTTTTTTTATTTTACACTTTGACCAATTTCTTATGATGAATAACTAATAAATACGAAAAAACAATTTTTTTTAATCCGTCAGACTAGTCGAACGTTGCGTTAAAATAACAAATTGGCCAACAAGTGGACATGATAAATGACAAACAACCGGTGTAAACAGTGATACGCGATGCGCGCGAGCCAGCGCGTCGAGTTCGCAACTGGCGCTGCGCCTGCGCAGGCCCACTTCTTTCACCGCCGATAGAGATGGTGGGCTGCTACTTACGGTTATTTACATTAAGTAATGCATATTAATAATTATACATTTACTATTATTGTAGAGTACTGTTGCTACACTTATTAAAATGAATTATTCTACATGTGACGCAATATGTATAATTTAAGTATTAATTAACTTTGATATGTAATATAATATGTTTGAGAGACGTTACTGGCTCATTACTGAATTTTTAGAAACCTATTATGAAGACTCGCAGTTCCAAGAACTATTTTCATAGTAATTAGTTCTTTTATCACAACGTAACAAAATAATAACCTTTCTGAAACCCCACACCTCCCTATAATACCTTAGGGAGCAACTTTATTAATGATCGACATTAAACCCTCGCGTATAACATATATTGATCGACAGTATAAAGGTTAAATCTATGTGAATAGACGTATCGTATAAGTTGCATAAGTTCTTCATTTTAAAAGCAAATCAATTGTACCGACTATATGGCATGTAACTCGTATAAATATACTTTGTGTTAGTCACAGTTTCCTTTAAATAGTCCTTTAAAAAGTCCTCATGTTTCCTTTAAATAGTTTAACACTATGACTTACTTTATCACACATGATCCAAAATGGGAAGTATCTGTGCAACTAACCTATGATGATACACAGACGAAAATATAATACAACCATTTCATAAGACGTCTCCTTCGTATGTACATGAAGGTGTAAACGAATCCAAGGTACGTCTAGATGTCATGTCATACGATACGTGGAATCACCGCGAGAGCTCGCATCGACAAGGCTGTGTGCGTCCGACCACTTTGGTAACCATACGAAACCATCAGTACAGATGACTATCTATGAATAATGTCATTTGTCTCAAATCCAAAACGCTCAAAAAACCTGAAACCGGTATAATTTGCGTCATATATTCCAAAGTTCGGTACAAGAATTTATAATCTCTCAATACTTAAATATTTATATACTCGGAATAACGCCATCTGTTATCGCAATGACAACACCGACTCGATTCTACAATATATTTTTTCTATAAAGACACTAATATGTCAATGTTGTCGAGACTGGTGTCTATATTTCTCCAAAGTGGTAGGCAGAGTACACTCCTGTACACACTGTACATACAGAGTACACACTGTAGTACACTCCCACTATTCACCAGTTATGTTATACGTCCCAGCAACAAATAGGCGGCAGGCTATTGCCATACATCAGACACAAATCCAAAAACTGTGCTACTACTGGTAAATCTATATATTAATACGTGAAGCGTCGAACGAGAGAGTATGAAAGTTGGCACACTATAAAGTTCAGATGGAGGATCGTCGCAAAAAGAATGTATTTTATGAAATAAAGCATTATAAGCAAATAAAGCATTATAGCAAAAAAAAAGCATTATAAATACCTTCTTTTATCGAAAAACCACCTCACGCATACTGACTAAACACATGCTTACAAAACACTGTACGTAAACATCTTTAGAGGGTGATAATAATATATCGATATAATTATTTAGAAATATCGATATTTATTACTAATATTTTACTGAATGATATATAGATAG
>DWEJ01003441.1:0-10430 GCA_018245835.1 Mysoria sejanus stolli | reverse complement strand
TGTAAAGAATATTCGCATTCGCGTTCGCGAATATTCGCATGTATTTTCATATTCCCATTCGCATTCGCAAAATTTTTGCGAATGTTATGCGAATGTTTTGCCCATATAAATATTAGAAGAAAAAAATTAAAAAATCGTAATTTATTTATTTATTATGTTTTTTTTTTATTTAAAAAGTGATCACAGGGTTGTTTCTTTATGTTGTATTCAACATAAAGGAACAACCTTGTGATCACATTATCAATTTTCAGTTTATCATTTCGTATTATTTATTTATTTACTTAACTTTGAGAAATCAAGCTTATCAGTCAAATTTTTATTAGAACATTAACACAAAAAATATATAATGCAATGAAAACAAACAAAAACTAATTCTTCTATGAAATTTTCTATCAAAACCTGAATGTTCAAAAACTGACATTCGTTACATCTCTAATAGGTACACACTATAATGTACAGAACATGATTAAATTGTGTGGACGAAAGGCAAAAAACTATTATATCTAATAAAAATACTAAATATACAATATACTCAAATAGTCAGTACAACTAATACTTTCCTGCAACAAAATATAATTAACGCTGATATTTTGTCCATTATCTGACACTATCTGACAGTTACGCGTGGGCCATTATTAATACATCAATGATGTAACGCGTGTTGTCAACCCTAGATAATCTTATAGCCGTTCACTTATTGAGTTTGATAACATTAATATAAGAAAAAAAATGATTATCATATTTAATACGTTAAATATAATCAATATTTAAAAATTTACTACGTAACATCATGCCTGAAATCCAGTACTGAAAGTAATCCAGTACAGGAATGCAGTACCTATAGTCCTCCGTTTCAACAATTATGTTTAGATTCAAATTCAAATTCCATTTATTCAAAATTGGTTCCTAAGAACACTTTTTGTACGTCAAAAGGCAACTACCATTATTACGATCATTACGCAACGATCATTACGCATTTCATTTTTCATTAAAAAAGCATATGTCATAGTAATAATAATAGTCATTAATGCGTCTATTAGACTCATTATTGGAAAAGGGCTTAGACCCTGGAATTAGATCCCGGAGTGACCAATGTAGAGGAAGCATTAGTGTGTATGGCCAATGACCAATACTCACCTGAAACTCTAAGCCGTGTTTCTCTCTGCAGTAATCCTTTATTCTGGGGTAACACTTCGCCATTAGGGTGTTCCGTTCCATAGTAGTGTCTGAAGTGACAAAGAACAATATACCATAGTTTAATTACCTAGCAGAACAGAAGAATGTTGAACATAAAAAACATTGTTATGATTTCATTCAGGAAGATTAATAACAGCATTCATTTCATGATCCTTTTCATCAAACTTTTCATCGTTTCTTTTGGAACACGGGACTCCTCTCAGAACAACACTGTTAAAACTATAGTCTGCTAAGCTAGTCAAATGCAAGATGGCACACATTTATTACGAGTACGTAATAATTCCTAATTGGTTAACTAGGCGAAAAACTTTTTCAACGCATCCTAAAAACGTTAATTGTAAATTACCGAAGGTTTTCAATCGGTAACCGCTTTCGGGTTGAAAATATAGCGCAAGCACATTACTTTAACAGATCGTTAAGATTATACAACCGCGCTGAGTATTTAATAATATAATAAAATAGTATGAAAAAGATTAGTAAATTATTACTTGATTATGACCTCACGCTGCACACCGGCTAGATAAAACGCAATCTGTGTAATACAGAACACTCGTTTATAGTGGGGTATAAAGATTTACTGATGGCGAAATAATCCAGTTAATGGCTGATAAGCTTACACCATCCCTTCAGTTATTAATTGTATAACTGTGACATTACACGCGATGCGGTTTCCAGTAAATATGAATAACAATACATATGAATATGAATAACAATAGCAACTAACAGTAGACTGAAGTATTTCCATACGTATTGATTTGTTATGTCTCAAGACATAATATGTTATGACAAATTAATATAATCTTTAAGAAACTAAACTTAAAGTACAGACTCCAAAGCTGTCGGTAATTTGAAGTGGAATATTCTAGAACATTTTGTTTATTGTTCCATTAATATTGTCCGTAAAATGATGAAATGGTCATGACAAGCAATAATAGGTACGTCCAATGTCACATTCCAACCGATGTCGGATAGTCACAGTGGAACGAAGTATTTCTTGTCACGCGATAGAGGTATACGTGTATTATAGGGAGTTGGTACTTATTACGTACAAACCTGATTCAACTGTTGTTTGAAATGGGTACCGGGCAATTTTGATATATTTTCTGTTCTACATCAATAGTTATAAAAGCGAACGTATCTATCTGTCTTTGATTCGATGAATCTTTATATGAAATTCATGTTTGACGTTATAAAAACAAACATGCGTTTTTAAGTTTGTCCTCATACAGTAATTTAGATAACCAAGTGAAAAATTCGTAATGGAATACTTTGAGTCATAGGGTCTATATACTCAGAGTAGAGAGCACAGAAACATAATGAATAATCAGGGATAGAGCTTAGGTATTGTTCGACCTATTCCAGTCATATTTTGTATTCATATATTCATACCGCATTCATGTATTCAAAATTTATACCTCATACCTTTTATACCTTGCTGTATATCGGTTCTACATTATAATAAATATTCTCCTACCCATATGAATATTACTGGGCAGCTTACAAGTAACTGGAAGTCAACCTTCAGTTTTGGACATTTTTCTTCAATACCGTACTAAAATGTGAAAAGTACTATGATATAAAGTAGTGTTAACTGTTATATGGACTATGTGCAGATATGTTATATACAACTGTACCTACCGTTGACGTGAGTTAGCGCGGCCGTTTGATAATGATAATTCTTTGGATTACCTGTAAATGTAGAGCTGGTGAAAATCCTCACGATCTTGGAGCTGACTGGTGGCAAAGACTTCAGAGAGCCCGCGAAGATCAGGTCGACCGTCCGGTCATCCATTTTCCACAAGGTAAGAAAGCTGGGAACGTATAAAAACGAAGCAAATTAATACTAAGTACATGAAATAAGGACATAAAATTCTGCAATAGCTTCTCATCGAGACGAATTATATTAAAAAAATGTTTAACATTTAGGCATAGTACATCCTGGCATAACAAAAATTAATAGAACCTTAAAGAAAATAAAATTTTCTGACTGACATCATTTCGCTACCGAGACTCGTAAGAAGTTTCTAGATTCTCTCAGACTTTTCGTATGAAGGGAAAGTCTTGTAACAATTAGTACACTTATACTGAATTGTAATCATTGGGAACTGCCTTAACTATGAGTTTAAACTTTTATCACTAAGAGGAGACCGGTCTCCAATGAAAGATGATGATGACAAAGCTCGTACTTGTTCTATGGACATCCGGTAAAATTCTTCATATACCTGTTCGGATATAATAATAAGTATACCACAATAATAAAATTTTAATTTCCCATGAAAATGCGTATTCGTCCGATTGACATTATTCCGAGCGTGATGAGTGAGTTGATTCCAGCGCGCATCAAAAAGACCTTCCGTTGCCGTTCGGACATCAAACACTGGGATATCCAGAATTATCGTTCACAGAAACTACACGTATTCCCCGAACCCATATCTTGCGTTACGGGGATTAAATACTATATAACCATGAGAAATATCCACTTCCTTGTATTCTACGTAAATTTAATTATAAAACGTAACTTCACGCCTGTAATCCCCGAAGAGGTAGGCAGAGGAATGCATAACACTTTAATTATGCTATTCTTAAACTACTCAAATAAGAATACTTTATATTATGTAATTGTATGGTCAACAAATTTCTTCTTGTTACTCATTTCTTTGTTAGTTCGATAATCTAAAAAGTTTTTTAGTATTCCTACCTTTATTCCTTATTTTAGGCATAGGTTTTAAAAACACCACAATCTAACTAGGACCAGTTCCCTCGGAAAATTTAAGCTATTTCAATAAAAAGTTCAATAGTATCATCATAGTTCAATAGTAGTATCTAGCCTTTTTGACGTCAAAATGTATTTGATGACGGGACTGTATTATTTTGTAATATGTACGCGAATAAGTACTTAGAATAGCATTAAAATGTCAAAATGGAACACAATCAATCAGAATCTATCATTATTAAGGTTGTTATTTATCAAATAGAATCGATATTTCAACCACCTGGCACGATATTGAATGCAGTCACCATAAAATGACACATGAACACGCCAAAAGCGCTCCTAAAGCGAAACAATTAAGTTTCAAAGTCTCCTGAAATAAACGCAGGTGTCAGCTGATAATGCTTTATCTCTGATAAAAATTTGCGATATTTCATTGGCATTTCGAAGGGTGACATTTTGATTTTTTTTAGCTGCATTTTTATTTTACAAATTGTCAGTGTGAGATTAATTCGGTATTGGCATCATTTATTAAATTTATGTTGTTTGTATCGTTGCTGTTGTCAATACATCAGTTGGTTTAAATCAATCTGAAAGAATAACTACAAGTTTATCCTCATTACGATTTACAATTAAAAAATATTTATTTTCTTAATAGATTAAAAAAAATATGTTAATTTCTATTTGTGCCCGCTACTTCGTCTTTGTGGAATCCTAAAATTGTAAATTAAAGTAGCCTAAGTTACTTCATATTACATTAACTATCTGCCAGTGAAAGTCCCGTCAAAATCGGTCCAGCCATTTCAGAGCTTAGCTGGAACAAACAGACAGACAGACAAAAACTGTTAAAAATGTTTTCTGATACATGTACCGTATATACGATACATACATAACTATTTATTAAAAAGCGATCATTTTAATATTACAAAAGGACACTTTAATTTTATTTATCTGTAAAGATAAATACGCCATAATTGTATAACCAATTAGCCTGCTCAGTGTAATCTACCATCTATATCAAGCCTTTGATAGTTCCGTACTTTATGTACGTTAGATACAGTTCTCCGCTCATAATGAGAAGGGTTAAGGGCAGTATCTTCTACGCCAGATAACTACGGTGGAACACGGGTCGAAAACTCTAAGGGGTACAGGTTTTCGCGATGTTAACTATTCGCCGTTACTGGTATTGATTTACACACATGAGTTAAATTCAGCCACAGGGTGTCGTAAGACTAAGGCCGGGGCTAGCAGATCGCCGTATGGCATGGTCTGTTTGGGCACAGTTACATGACCTGGCCGCCTATGAGCAGCCGAGTAGCCGGTGCGAAAAACTTTGCTCTGCGTATTCTGGGATCCCCAACCGGCATGCCTAGTGTGGAGGTAATGATTATAACCTCTCCGAAAAAACTGTGTTGAACTGTGTTGTGTGTGTGAAAAAACTAGTGTTTGACTGGCCCGCTGGTGCAGAGGTTAGTGAACCTGACTGTTGCGCCGGGAAACGTGGGTTCGATTCCCACCCATAATAAATATTTGCGTGATGAACACAAGTATTTGTTCTGTGTCTGGGTGTAAAAAATATATCTATTTAAGTATATTTATATGTATATATGTAGTGTATCAGCTGTCTGGTTTCACAAGGTTCACGCTTACTTTAAGGTCAGATGGCCGTGTGTGGAGATGTCCCAAGATATTATATTATTATATTAATATTGGACTGTTAAAGGTTAATGATGATGACGATGATTTAATCTTACTAAAATACTAAAGACATATATATTTAACACTAACATGTATATTAACGTTCGTACCTACAAAATACATAGCAACGTTCAACACAGTTTAATGTTTTCAGTGTACCAAATTCTCTATACACGATCTAAAATTAATTTTATCCGCAGTATGCAACCAATGGCCACATTAAAGTTGTAACATGCTCGTAAACGTTTAACTGCGCACCTCGAGCGGTTAGTGCGCTCTGGTGGCCAGTTGCGGTATTAATGCGTTCGAATGAGGAACGTGTATTACGAATGGCAACATTTTCTACGAATGCCATTGATGTTTTAGCATTTCTTTTTCTTATAAATGAAAGCGATAATTTTTTAAAGCAACACCCACCGCCTATTCCATAGTGGGACGATAAACGTAGGTAATTGTTGAAACGTGAGTGTTCCACGTGCCTCTGCCTACCTCTTCGGGGATTACAGGTGTGATGTTACGTTTCTTTAAAATAATTTACGATGTTAAAACAAAATGAACAAAATGTATATTAATTTAAAGTTTATTGATTACAAAACTATAATATAATAATAACAAATTTTAACAAATAAAAAAATTTTACGCTCAAAACATATTCTACCAGCTAACCGGCCACGTTTTCCCGGGATTTGTTTCTTTAAGTTACCTAAAAGTCAAACATTAATTTTAATAAGCATTCATATTCATTCAACGCCTTTCTTGCGATAATAAAAGTTATGAAGCAGTACATAAATTCTATAAACATGAGAAATAAACGCAGTAGTGTTGACATGTTTTTCTTTTAATTTAAACCAATACGTAGTATACCACAGATAAAATATGTCAATACAGTGTTCTAGACACTACCCCGGATACTGTGAAGAGAGGAACAGAGACAGCGAATGTAAAGATGTTAATAAAAGATTAAGTTAATATCACGCGTGTAATCTCAGAGGAGGTAGGCAAAGGTCTGTAGAACAATTCCATGATTCGTTTACGTCTCAGTATAGAGTAGGAGGTGAGGTTATTGCTGTATGTCAGGCACACATCCAGACCCAGAGCCACTACTAGAAAATCTAAATTAGAAAAAACCAGTAATGCCCAATTCGGGATTTGAAACCGTTACCTCCCAATCGGCAGACGCGCCTGCTACCAACACGACCAACCAGGCAGTCATCGCAAATGTTTATAATTACAAAATTGATCAGAAAAACCTTAACACCACTTTTCTTCCAGGACGTTTTGAGACGTGCTAATTTGTTTTCCTTTACGACGAACTTGTTTTAAAAATATCTATCCAATTTCACGTACAGTTACCCGGAGAGCCCGTCAACACCAAGTAGACACCTACACAGCCGAAAAGTTCATAGATTCAACATTTAGCATTTAGGTCACGTAGAAATCGCAGTACGTCTCAACAAATCTCAGACAGTTCGGACATTTCGTGTTCGGTGTGAAACAAATTGTATCTTTAAAAGGATAGGCGCTTGTATATTTATAAATGAAACGGAAAAAGTTTCAGGATGTTTTTAAAAAAATTATTGACATGTCTTCGAATGTTATACACCTATTGAGATAATAGTAACTAATACCATCAAATAAATTTTCGATTCGATTGCTAAATAAAATTTACCTGACATATTTAAAAAACGCAGCGTTGCGTTTCACGGGCTTGTAATAAATTGATAGTGAAATCAGATAAAAATGAAACAATAAGCGTTCATTTTGTTGCTATATAAATGAATAATACAACAAAAAATTCAGATTGACCATTTTAGGAGCAAGAATGCATAATAAACTTATACAGTTGTATATCCTGCACTCCATGTTATATTCGGAATAGTTTAAAGAACATGTCTTAATTAAATTATTTATTATAATCATTTCATTATTAAATAATTTATAAAATGTGCATATGTCACGATTATAAATACAAATACCATGTCAACTTATATAAGTTTCTCTGCAAAGACGTTCGTTCTCACCTGGCCTACTTAGCACCAAGCAATCAATACATCGCACCACTTAAAGGTCAAGATCGTTGTTGGCTGAAACACTTTCTTAAAAAAAAGTTCAAACAATACAAATATATTAACAATCTGTGCAATTTTAAAATGCGCGCGGAATGACTTCCCGCTTTTTTCTATTAACTAATTATTGTTTTATTGAAATTCGAATTTGGAACGCGTGTTACCCGCGAAGTGATAGATAGTACTGATACACTGAATGCCACGGTCGAAAGGGATTTCAAATCTGTTATTTGGTTCCTAAGCAACCGTTAATAATTTAATTCACTTCGCGTGTGTTGTTGTTACACGCAAAATGAGTATATTCTTTAGTTAAAGAATATAAAACAATTGGTCCATGATTTCGTTTTGTTATTTTAAATAAGGTGCGTAATTCCTCCTCTCACGGCGTTTAATTCAGACATTTTTTATATTAATTTTTTTTACACAGCCTTACTTCACTAGGTTTTACTAGGTTAGGTTAACTAGGTTTCACTTTGACAAGAGACAGACCTTATATATAGATATATATATAAGGTCTGTCTTTTGTCAAAATCATGCAAACAGACAGATTGTCTGTTTGCATGATTTTATATTTATTACTAATAGACTAAGACTAATAATACTAATAATACTAATATACTACTAATATACTACTAATAATACTAATATACTAATAGACTAATATTTTATATTTATTACTAATAGACTAAGTTTTCTATTACATATTTTACTAGATCAGCCCGCGACTGTCCAGTCTTGTCTCAGGGTTTCGGGAAATGTTCTAATTGATTGTTTACGTCATTAAAATACAGAGGAAATTTATTAGTGAAATGTCTAGAAATGGCCGCTTAAGTACGCGCCTAGGTTTCTACCACCTAACTTTATTCTTGGATTATAATTAACCCTTTTGTATCACTGTTGGACATATCTCATCTCAGATTAAGAAGAGTTGATGCTGTGGTTTCCAACTCTGACCAAGCGCGTGTTACGGTTTGACAGACTTCAGACGCCTTAGAGAACATTATAAGTAAAACTATTATGCAGGTTTCCTCACGATGTTTTCCTTGGCCGATCATTAATTATCATTTCATTGATAGGTATATGATACACTTTGCCTAGCATTTACACACTATAACGACCTAAATCGCGTTGCAAAGCAAGAAGATAATTAAGAACACTTGGCGCCCCACTTTCAGAAGATCCTCAGGCGCTTCCTACTTAATGTTGACCTGTAAAATGGCAACATTCTCCACGCATTTTAATTTTTCAGCTAGTTCACCGCAATTCGCGGTAGATTATATTTCAGAAGTTTTGAGGAAGTGCCAGAATGTCTTTTGTCGCTTTTAAATTTAGAATTCTTCTTCTTCTTCTTCGTCGAGTCGATAGCTGATCATGATCAGCCATCGTGGTGAAAGGATTAGTCGCAATGTCCAGGGTGCGCCGGGCAGTGTATGTTCGTAATTAATCAGACATATTCGCCACCCGAAGAGGCTCCTTTCATGTACCCCAATTTAGAATTATCAATCTTATATCACTCGAAGTCTATTTAGATCAGATAATGCTAATGTTAGAATTTGAACTCGGGAACTTTGGCTTAATATTATACCTTTCATAAATAATATGTTACCAACTTTTTAAGCCTCACTGCTGGGTATAGATTCTCCTGTAGCTACGGGAGGCCAAGAACAACCATCATCTAAATGTTCCGGTGCAGATTGGCAGACAACTCGTAACTATTATATTTTTCTTGTTTTAACTCTTTTCTCTTCATATTACAAAGCACGTGTACGATGCGCGCCGGTACCGTATGTTGATTTAATGTTTTTTCGTATCGACACGAGTGTGAAAATTCAACGATATGTTCTAGAAAAAGTACCTTTATCAGACGAGCATTTATGACGGGCTGACGGCCGATGAAAATGGAAGAGTCGAAAGAAATTTGTTTAAATCGTAAGCGATGCAAATACGAAACGTATAGTTCTTGACTGGGATGCTTCTTAAAAACAGTAGTTTCTTCTTTCAATAAATAAACAGATTTGATGCAACTTAGGCACTTGTTAACTAGCTACAAACAGACAGGTCTATTATTGATCTAAGACGCCCTCTGCCATTTCTCTATTTCTTTCATTTTGATCAAATGCAAGATCTGGTGAATGTGCAAAACGCGATTTCCAAATGCCCCTTCCAATGCACAGCGCTAATACTAATTATAGATTATCGTTGTTCTGTCGTTAACTGAATTGCTGATAAATGGGTGTGGTAAATGGAAAATTATATGAGTGTTACAGGAAAAGTACTGTAATCGATACAGTTTGTATCGAGGGGCATGAAAGCAATCCATTAGTGGGTATGTGCAGGCCGCACCTTCTGCGTCTGCTGGGCGTAGTCTCTGATCGATGGCGCGAGGTGGACGCTGTAGCGGAGAGCGGAAAACGGAATTTGAAGGCGTTTGACTATATATACATTTTCCTTAGTACCTTCTGCTGAACTTAAAAATCTATTCTGAAATCTATGCAGGTGACTGCCTCGTTAGTCGTGTGGTTGCAAGTGCGACTGCAGATCGGGAGGTCCTGGGTTCGTTTCCCGGGTCGAACACTACAAAATAATTTTTCTAATTTAGAAATTTTCTGATTTAGAAAATTACTAGAAAATATTCTAGAAAAAAAAATTCTAGAAAATCTAAAATTAAATAAATCTAAAAAAAAATCCTAGTAGTGGTTCGGAGTCTGGATATGTGCCCGATAGATGGCGATAGGCTCACCACCTATTCCATAGTGGGA
>DWEJ01003440.1:0-10430 GCA_018245835.1 Mysoria sejanus stolli | reverse complement strand
GTTTCAAACATAAGAAAAACAAACGAATGGGTGAGCAGATTTAACAAGAGCTTAATAAATAGCAGAGCACGCTGAGTGCATTATTAGCAGACACGAGGCGAAACCACCAATTAAATCAAACCTCCGAGTAGCTGGCACACGGTACGGTGTAATTACTAGATCTAGCTCAGCCACGTTATCCAGAACACCCGCTTTTCCCTAAAGATTTATGACTAGTATATTGAACGAATGTTATTAGATTTAGCATTTTATAGCAATTCACATCATTTATTCACCTTTGTGTAGATTGCTAAGTCGCCCTTAGTCTTATCTACACCTATGGGACCGGCGTGATAATATATACCTACGAGTATATAAACTAAAAATATGTCCACTTAAACTACAGTTTGTATTTCAAAATTAGAGCCTCTCTTTGCTATTTTGTAACGCCCAAAAAAAAAACTGGTCATTTTAAAGCTCGTTGTTAAAATGATACGGACTACTGATTTACCTAAGAGAACACTGTGAAGAACCCGTAGCCGATAAGTGGTTTTATTCATGAGCCGCAAACGTCCAGCGTTGCTTAAATGCTATTTTAATTGTATTATGCGCCATGAGAATTTCTAGATAACTGTATAAGTTTGATAGACGAATTAATTTTATTTAATATTCTTCAGGTAATAATACTAGGGATAGTTAAATGCCCAGACCACCTATGGCCAGCAGAGTGTGCAGTGTAAGAAGGTCCGGTCTGCGCTCCACCATCCGCTTGCTCAGCGTGTGAATTGTTGGCATAATCTCTCTGAAAAGGCCTATTGTCTGTAGTGGACTGCAATAAGTTGATGATGTTGACTTAGTACCATATAACTTCATATATGTATAATTAGTACATATTATATCTAGTTCATATAACTGGTACATCTCGAAAGATCATTACTGTAAATTTTTTGAACCTTACTGTAACTTTATTGTTCCTCTGTTAAACATTAAATTAAGCTGGAAGTTTGGCCGTGAGGAAAATTATTATGTTACGTTTAATCGGATGTGTTTCTTTTGATAACATCAAAAGAAAAAGTATAGAAGTTTTCCTGTTATCCAGCAGGGTTGGTTTTCAGTTCCCTCGCTGTGTTTTGAAGGAAATGCTAGGTAAGGGAAAATAACGCAAGCATACAGATTTTAAATATTGTAGCCTTCATCCGATATGGCTAAGGTTGCAAGAACTTGTGTGCAACGCTTCGCTGTTTATGTATTGGCTTGCATCTTTGGCCCGTGAGATTATTTCTCTCGCGTTGTAGTATAAGTGCGTGTCATTAAGAATTCATTTCCGGTTTAAAGCGGTTAAACAACCTACAGTGACCGGAGCTTATGAAGTCGTTTACTCTTTCAGGTAAATATGTAAATATTCTGACTTCCATTAGCACTGGTATTCACATTGCCACTGTTACTTCTATGAGAGTGAAAATATCTCAGATCGTTCGTCACTTGGAAAGTGTGCAAGGGGCTTAATAATTCGAACACAACACTCGTATGTTAAGGATCTAGTTGGCACTTTGGTGTGTACAGTAAATTTTCTCACAATTTCACCGTTGGCGGAGCTGAAACAATGTAAAACACGGTATTATTTATGTCCGTGGAACTACAACATAGTGGAGTCAAACAGGGTGAAATATAGTGTTTGCTTAATAGAAGCTGTGTCCACATGTGAGGGTTAGCTAGTTTTAGGCCGTGGACACACTTCGTGGATTGTATGATAACATAAAACCTATACTTTAAAAACCGGCGTATTTCTACTATTAAAAATGTATGAATTCAGCCATAAACTCTTATTTTATGACCCGTAAACATATTTTATTAGTTTACTCAAATATTAAAGTCGATTAATCTTTAAGATTTTTACTGTTAAGCATTTTGTATTTATAGCTATAGATAGCAGTGAGGTCGCGTCGGAGACTGCTTTGTATTTTTGGATTAAACTGAACAGTATGCCAAGAATCTTTTGCGGAAATTAACATAGCAACTAATTGGCAAATTTTAGATTGATTTATCAATACATATATTAATTAAATAACGTAGTATTTTACTGTAGGTACTGACAACTGCAAATAACTTATAAATTACTGGTAGCCGGATATCGTACTAAACGTAAAAATTAAAAAGTTATCTTTAATACCTAAATAAAGGAAACTTAAATTACTTATAAACACTAAGTATACTAAGTGTATACTATTTATTCAAGTACCCAAAAGTCAAATTAAACATATATCTTCTAGAAATTCCCAGTAATTTATTTTCAACATTTCAAATTTGCATACTTATCTACCAGTTGTGGCGGTGTCCTTATGTTCACACAATAAGGAGGTTTTGTAGAGGTCTCTTAGAGAAATAGCCCTCCGGTGCAGAGACGAGGTGCTCAATTTAAATTAAAAAGGTCCTCTTCCTGAGAGCACTGATAAATTTTCCTGCATCCCTCTGACCTTAGCATGTGAGCCGTTGGCCTACATTGCGACCACAATAAAACCTTATCTGCACTGCGGGTAGATCTAGTCTATCTGAGATTAGTTTATCTATGTAAAGAATATTTTATTACTCCATGAACGCTACAAGAAATATATTTAAGATTGTATGAAAAATGTGCACCAAAATTCACGACAACAGAAGCCTTGTAGATGTATTATTGCTCAGATCGGTCATTTAATGGGCGAATAATTATATTAAAAAAAACATGTTCCAAGGTACCGCAATATCTTTAAAAAATATCAAACAATATCGATATTATAATGAACCTAAATGTAACATGCTCAAATGTAATATTTTGTATGACACTTAAAAACTAAAGACTACATTTTATTATTATAATTTAAAGGCGTGATGAATCTAAGTGACATATATTTACCTGCGGGAATCAATCACATTCCCGCGGCTATCCCCCAATACGCCGAATGAAGCTCAGTGGCTTAAGTACATTTAAATTGATACGCTGAGGCATGTAACCGAATTCTAGTGCATTGTTATATAAGAACATTATACCTATGAATACATATTGGTAAATACATACATTTTTCGTGCCAATGCATCTTTTGAAAAAACGTATTTATAAAAATATTATTTATGATTTTTTATCCCCAAAATGGACGTGAATGAAGTCGGTAGAAGGTGTATGAACGGTGGTAAATCCTGGAAAAGCGTGTGCAGTGTAAGCAAAAGACACCGGGCGTAATAGTATATAGGTATATATTTATGTAGATACATTTAAATATACGTGCATCCTACTTAACACCATTACACAATCACTTCAAGTTGCATTTTGCTATTTATACTAGTATTTTTTTAAGTTTATATTTAATAATTTTTTTAGCCTTTGCTTAAATGTGATCTGTAATAAATGAAAAGCCTAATTACTGTATATATCAATATAAGAGCCAAATAATTTCTATGAGTAACACATTACCATTGCTTACTAAGTTAGTAAATAAAAATTTCTAGCATTATTTTGTGTGTAACTAACCCGTTGTAATATATGATCTGCTTTACAAAACTTAATTACTAAATTTTTGCATTTAATGGAAAAACACAAACAATTTGCCATGAAATGATTTAACTTTAATAATCCTTATAGTGAATATTACTATAAGAATAGTAACAGTATAAGATTAGTAATCAAATGGCACACTAGATGTATTATACTATCGTGACTTCAATATGGATTATTTGTTCTTGAGAGCGAGCCGCGTGGACAGAAGGGAGTAAAAATTATTGCGATTATATTGTATGTATATTTTTATTATTAACCAAGATAATATTTTGTATGTATCAAAATAAATTCACGTAACGGACTATGTTGTAGATAATATTTTTTTTTTACAGGCACAGCGTACTAATGCTTGTTGATATGAAAGATAGTTTTAATCTCAAATAAATTTTTTGTTTGTTGTTTGGAGTGATCACATAAAAGTGGCATGTGAAAAAATAAATTGAAAAATATAGACAATTCGTAATGAATTTATATATAAACAGAACTGTATTTATTTGTAATATTTTAATAATTGTACGCTTACCAAAACATATTCGGGTTCAGACTCTACAGTATCGTATAGTTCGCTTCATAGGTTAACATGTTCTAGTAAGAAATTTATATTCCACTGAATTTCTATTCCACCGTATTTTTCCATTATTTCGACGCCAAGGGAATTAAATTTTAATAATTGATCAGATTCCAGTTTCTGGATTTTATTCAATTTCAAGTAAAATGTAACATGTTACACGGGGAATGACTATTCGTTTCAATTGCTCGTACTAGTCATGAATAAGCAATCTAACTTCTGTTCTTTAACGTTTTGAAGTTGTAACAATGACTAAATACTTTTGACGCTCTCAGCATTATTCAATAACTACCGTTAAAAACTTCCGGTTTTATTAATAATTATTAATCCGCCTATTAATTAATTGTTAATAATGATTTATAACTAACTCAAATTTAGTATGATTATTAATAAATATTGATATCTTATTTATCAGGCCACAATCTGATTATTCGAGTATTGATTTCAATATTACATTTTTACTATTTCCACGCCTTCCACTTTCGTGTCCTGCTAATCGAAATATTAACTATTTAATAAGTGTTATATATTTTTGTATATGTATAAATATCAGCATAATTATAGTAACGCTATATAAATTATATATTAATAAATTGGATCGCTCGCAAATTGAAATTCGCAATTGAATTCGCAATTAATTATTGAAATATAATTATGTCATAAGTAACGTTAGGGGTAACTTAAAAATCTTAAAAATGTGCGTTTTAAATTTAAATATCACTTGCTATTCGGTGAAGGATATCGTGAGGAAACCTGCACACCTTGAGTCAAAAAAAAAATGTTCTCTAAGGTGTGTGAAGTCTGCCAGCCCGCACTTGGCCAGCGTGGCAGAGTATGGCCTTAACCCTCTCTTTCTGAGAGGAGGAACGTTAGGGGTATAAATATCATAGGCTATAACCGATGAGGTTCATTTGTATTGTAACGGTCATAGGGTGAAACTCTGCCCGGCTACAGTTTTGTAAAATAAATATTAAAGTTGGTGAGATTGTACATTTGTCGTCGTTCCTCCAATTCCACAAGAAACCGCTTTTACACTACTCTTGTACTGTCGTACTGTTGAATATGTGCCTCTTTCAAAGTTAGAATGGTCAAAGTTCAACTGTTTCACTTACTCTAAAAGTGTACATCTCTAGTGAATAACACAATGTCTCCTTTGAATTTCCGAATGGTGTTGTATTCATAGAACGAAGAACATTCGTTAATCGCGTACACGAAATACCAAGATCTGCCCAGCTTCAATATGTTGCATTGGATCGCTCGCAAATTGGAATTCGCAATTGGAGCCCGTTGATATCCCGCGGACCCACATCCAGTCAGTTTGTAACAAGGAAAACATTTAACAAATTCATGCCTAGTTTCTGTAAATTGTTCGGATACAGCTTTTGGGGTCCTGTTTCTATTTAGTTTGACAAATCCGTTCGTTTAATTGAAGGACCGGATCGCGAGAATGTAAATATTGTGATAGGCGGCGCGGGAAGGGTTGCGGTATTCAGTGAGGCTTTTTTTCTCCTTTCTAGCTCAATTGTTTACGCATTCTTTGCACGTCAGTTAGATAGTGCGCAGTAAAAATGCTTTTGTTTTACATTTTCCCAACAGATGGTGACAGTATGCGTTGTCACGGCGAAAACTTCTATCTTGTATTTTATAGCGGCTGCTCTTATTAACATCGATACATATACAAGCCACTGTGTCAGTAGTAAGGTTTTCAATTTATTTTCAAACGTCATATTCGAGTCTGTTTACCTTCAGGTGCTCGATAGTTTATTAATTGATTTACATTGTAAGTAGTTATGACATGCACGCAGATACTAAGAAAAAAAAATATTTGTCACTTACTGTTACGAGTTTGAGTTCAACTCATAACAAATATTTAACTGAATATTCAACTAGTGTATTTTAGTGGGTTTTTAAACCAAATTGTAAATATGTGAAACACTTTAAAATATCATTGTACAAAATGAGTACACGCGCTCGCTTCTGCGTATGTAACGTATAGGTAACCTTATATTTGTAAATGGCATTTGTGGGGTCCTGAAATGATCGTTTTCCTTTTATAGCCTCAGTGGCATTAAACTTTGGGTGAAGTACATTTCCTGCGACACATGTTCTTTGTCAGCAACGGCAAGATTGTTCAAGAAATTGTCCTATGGATTTGGATGTAAAGAAGTGTAATGGAACTGTTTCTAACCAAAGAAAATTAAATGAAATACCTACAATTTTCATTTCCGGCGAAATACATTTTGTTCATTTTAAAGCTCATTAAAATCTAAATTCCGTTGAAGAAATTTCTTTGTGTCTGATGCACAGTTATAAAGAAACGACACAGAGAACATTTTATAATCAACTAAACATCGGTAACTTGGCTGAGATTCTACAAAGCATAATTGCTTCGTGGGTGCTAGCTTGACTATAGTGCGAGCTTTTCTTATTTATTTTAGCACATCGAAATACTAGAAGCGGCATGGAAAATGAATTAAGGTTAAAATGAAAGGGATAAAACATATGTATACCAACAGAAAATAATTACAGTAGTAGAATATTATAGAATAGTAGGAAAAGATCTTGATAAAGAACATTGTATAAATATATTCACGCTTATTATTATGATAAGGGTAGACAGATGTGAGATATTAATTTCAAATGATATGTCTCCGGTTTTGAAATTCTCAGTTTAATTATTCATATATAAATTAGTTTGAGATGTCAATAATAAGTATACATAATTATAATATAAATGAAATTGACACTGCAATGAAGTTTCCATAAAATAATGTCACAACGAAGGATGTTAAGGAGCTCCGTAACTGTAACCGAAACTATAGGATATCCGATTTAAAAATATAACCGTAACCGTAACCGAATCCGATATAAAAGTTTCAGATAATTTCGGATAATGGCAAAGTCTAAATGAGACACGTTATATGTGGTAAGTTGTTTTTGATCGGTTGAAACTAAGGATGAAAATGACTAAAGGTACCTACTCCGGTAAACTTTTACATGTAACTTTGGAATAATACAAATTTAGGGCTATTTCAAAAATACGAATTTACATGTATAATACTTGTATTAATCAATGTATTTTTCATAAATTACAATAAATGAAAAAAAAAACAAATAAGACGGAAGAAGATATCAAGAAAATGGAATTACCGAAAAGTATAAAACACGACATTCTTTATGTTATTACAAATAAACAGTTCAATCATTGTTGATTAAAGCAGGATGCTGATTTAACCATAAAGTTATTTTATTAATATTAGTCCTAAAAACAGCGAAAAATACAAAGTAAAATACATGTAAAAAACGGAAATTTGCGAAAGATACATCGTAAGAACTCATTGAAAGTTTCTGTATTTTGTTGAATAATACAAAGACCGATTGAAAAATACATGTATTTTACTTGTAATTTTCAACCCTTGACACAAGCCACGCGCGTCCGTTACATTAATATCCATAACCGAAGCTATCCGAAATTATCGGATAATCCGAAGTAATTTCATATCCGTATTCGTATCCGAATCCGATATTACAATTATTCCTATATTCGTATCCGTATCCGTATCCTTATACGAAATTTCATATCCATAACATCCCTAGTCACAACTAAGTAAAAAAAAACATGTTAATATAGTAATAATAACATGACTTGAATGATACTCGAAAAATTTTTGCCTTTTAAATAAATATTATACCCAAATGTTTTATAATTTTTAACCAAACAATGTTATATTACAATAAAATTGTGTTTATATAACTTAGCATTGGTTAGTTATTATTCAGAAATTATATAAAATATACGTACGTTACGTTTTACGTTACGTTTACGGTATAAAATATTCCTTTTTAAATTAACTTTCTCGTGGTCTATTTCCATAGCAATAAAGAAAAAAATATACAATTTCAATATCATTGTCTAGAAATCATATCATAAATACGTTTATGTATATGTACATTTTCGTTTTATTTTGTATTAATTCGAATCGCAATGTATGCATTATTAATAAAGTAATCCTATATTCGTAATGCCGTCTCGTTTTCTAATAAAGTATGTACCTATATCTACTATTTAGCTTTGGCGCCTTACTTTTCTTATTTTGAAATTGTTATATATTATTATGTAATAAACGTCATTCGGAAAATTCAATTCAATTTTGTTCAATTCAATTATCATTAGGATAGGTTATTACCGAAATATTATGCGAGCTTATATTAAATTAAATTTTACTTATATATTCTTTATTTTTTCATTATAAATACGAAATAGAAAAAAACCCGAAACTCATGGTCTAATTTGAACTAAGTATTGTTAGATGTTAAAATTATGGAACACTTGTTAAACAATAAAAGACAAGTAAAAAAACATCATAACATAAATAAAATGAGCGTATATTAAATAATCAAATGTATTCCAATTTGATAACAATATATGTATTAGTGATGGGTTTTAAGGTGTAAATATTCCAGCTTTATATTCACGTTCTTATATCGTACCTCTATCCTCATTTACATTTTGTAAAATCTTCGTCTTGAACCTAATGACAAGTCTCTCTGCCAAGTGCGGTGCCGAATCCACTTTGTTAATTTTCTCTTATGCAAAGAGTATTCTATATTCAACTTAGCTTCTACGCTTTGATTGTTTTACAGTTGAGTCTAGAGTTTGAATCTAGAAAAAGAATTGTTTGTTTATTATGAGTTTCAGAGCATGGAAAATATTAGCCATATACACGGCTACTAACATATACTTACTCAGGATCCGCGTAGATTGATCTGATATAATTTATTATTCTTCGTACTTATGTTTTTGGAAAGGTTTCAATCATTCTGCATCTGTTCTTAAATATCAAAGTTAAACCGGGCTACAAGCTAGCATTAAAAAGTTTCCTGGCTCGCACGTTAAGACGGTAATTATTTGTGAAAAACTGGCTGTCTTAATTATAGAACTAATTAACTTTGTATTTCTTACAGCATTTTTCATGTGCAGTACGTCTATTCACTATCTGGTCTCAAGTTTTACGTTTGACCACCGTAAATGTTATCCACAGAAAAAACTTGGAATTGAAGTTAAGGAGTAAGTTAATTTATTTATTGGCTGCGACATATACGATTTTAACAAGCATTATCATCCCTTTCAACCTTGGACACAACTGTCTTATCAAATTGAGAAGATTTATGGCCATTGCTCGCTACAATATGTATGCCATTGATCTTTCTGCTTTCTTCGTCTCAACCAAAGATAAAAAGGGTTATGGCTTGACTGTGGAATCATCATGACTGCTGTCGCTTTTGATCTTCGGTTTTCAGCCTCCTATTGCCGCGGGCAAGGAAGTTTGCAGCAATGGGTTCTTTAGAGTTTTAAGAAAGTCCTTATTTTAAGCTAATACGCTTTCCTCTACGATGTGCATGTGTTACATGACGTGGTAGTTTTTGACTTATATAGCCTTGTATTGTATAGTTATTGTCGTGGATCAATTAATGTCGCTAAGGAGCATCATTTACTTCTCAAGTTTTTACGTCTTCGACGATTACAGGCGTGATATTACGTACGTTTATATATTTCTGAGTGAAAAGTGTTTGAAGTAAACACAAAGATTCGGGAGTAGACGAAAATCTGGAAAAACAATTTGAAACAATTTTCAAATTGTTTTTCAAAAATTGTTTTTGTTGAACTCACAACACCCAATGGTGTTGTGAGTTCAATTCACTCGCGATACTCGTATGTTAATTTTAAGTGATAAGTTATTAGTGTGCAACATTATGTGATTATTATCAATAAACAAATACGATTAGTAATTACGATTAGTAATAAAATTAAAATGAAAGCTGAGACATGTTTATTGACCGACATTTTAGCGACACACAAAAATTAATCGTAACATAGTATATGTTTCATGCTTGTCCAACGAAATATGTTTCTTTTGAAAACTTGTAACTTTCCTAGAATTTCATTCGGCACATAAATAAGTGATGTTTTAATAGAAATCTCGTCTCATTCATGAATATTCAGAGGAGTTGACGTTGCAATTAGACAGATGGACTTCGCAGTGTTATGCTAATGTTTGCTCCTTTCGCCAAAAATAATTTTAGGGTATGCATTTTAATGTGGCCTACATTTTTACACCAAATAACGGGTACGTATATTCCCTTGAGAAATGTGCTATGAAAATTCTAATCGTGTATTAGAAATATATTTCTAAAGTACATAAATACCTTAGAAATATATTTTTAAAGTATTTTTAGATTTTTAACAACAGATGAGTTATATTCTATACTAGTGGCCTACTGGTCGAAATTCGACCACAATTCACTTAAATTTCAAGTTCGAATGTTAAGGTTATCGTAAGAGACAATACT
>DWEJ01003439.1:0-10431 GCA_018245835.1 Mysoria sejanus stolli | reverse complement strand
TTGTCGATAGCGTTCGGGAGCGCAGTTATCAAAACAGAGCGACTCATCGACACAGTCTAAATTTTAATAAGGTGCCCACTACCGCCTTTGTTGGCGGTGACTCGGCAGTTTCGGACAATACGTTGCGCAACTTATCGAATAAATCGATATCGATTTACGAGGCGTTACGGCCCGCTCTAGCTACTGACCACATTTTGATTAATTGCATTCTTAAACCACGAAATATATGGACGCTCCTCGGAAATTATTTTCTGGCGCCGTTTCATTAGTGGACGCAAAACGGTTCGTTTTACGAGTGCCATTTAAAATATTTTGAATGATCGCTTTTGTTAACATTTCGCAAGTTGTCCTTTTGTAATTAATCGGTTGTTTGTGTGGTTATGTGCATTCAATTTTTCTTACTGTGAATTATACTTTTCTTTATATGAAAACTACCGGTATAATATATTCTTTTTTTTAATTCTACTTTTCATCGTATTCAGTGTAAATAAATATGTGTGAACACAGTAGACGCAGTAATTTATTACCTGAACACATATATGATATAATGTTTTTAGGGAAATACATGTATAATATTTGTAATTATAATACATACTCTTCAATGCTGGTTGCAGAAGCTTCTTCATAGGGACAGAGCTTCGTTATCTAAGCAGTAAAAACGTTAGAGGTTCTTACTAAAGTTTTTTGACATTTACTAACAAGGTCTCGCCTCGTTCGCCTACATTGTATCGTGGAAATAAATCAAATCGATCTCCGCATAGCTTCCAATAAACCGATACATTTATTGATTTGTTACAGCTTTAAATTGGTTCCCAGCGGAGCATCACACAAACAAAGTTACTGTGGATCGTTGGGGACTAGCTTGTTGTCTCGAATACACGTTATAAGTAACAATTTTATTATTCTTTACACTTTCAATTAAAAATAAATTAGTTATCGTTTAGATATTTAACCACAATACGAAGAAAAATAGTAAGAAATCATGAAATCCCAAACATTTCATCCCCTTCAAACGTAATAATGGAACTATAAAAGGGTTTATGAAATTCTTCAATTGCTAATATGTATACTCCTCGCTTTATCAGAAAAAATTTTATTTATTATAGCAGTAGCAGAAACTCATAATGATTCCGAGTTAATAAAATAAAATGTAGTTACTTACAAAGTTAGTATCCGTTGTATAACTTTACATAGATTCTTCAAGTGTTGTGATTTTCCGCACGCTTAGTTCACACCTATGCATGACAACTTTGTGTGAGTTTACAATATATTTTCTATCTCATTATTACACAGTTTGTAAAATTTTTGTAAGTTTCGTACTTTTAACTTTAAGTCATTATATTTTTAATAGATTAGATTGGGCTCATTTCAGTAAAGAATTTTCTGACATAGTTTAAGAAACTATTAAAACTTCGCGTTAGATAAACCTGACATGGCATAGGTCAGAGCACATTTGTAATTGTTATGGTTGTATGTACGAGCGCAACAGTCGGCACATCGGTTGCCGCAACTATTCAGTGCTAATTGAAATGGGAAGAAAAGCGGGTGCGTGGGCACGGTTGCTGCGGGGCCCCCTGCTGGCGCGGACACCTTTTACTTGGTCTTCGCCGCGGGTGCCGCCTGATTGCCTCCGATCTCATCGTTTTATGTTCCCCATAAAGCCAACAATAATTCATTTAGACGACGTGACGCCACTCACTCGTTAACTGGTTCCACTTGTTCGAAGGAAACGTGATTTCGGAACGTCCGCGATGGATGCAACGATGACGCGTACGAAACCAAAGTTCACCCACCATATCACATCAAACATTTATGCGTAAGTAGATGACACTTTCTGCGTTGCGTATGAGCAAATGGAAGTAAAATATAACGTCTTTATAATTCGCGTCGGCTCTTGTCGTTATTACCTCCTCTATCTTTTATGTGAATTGCTATAAAAATACAGGTCACCTTAGATTTTTCGGTACCTTACATGTTCTCTATCGTTTTGTTTCTTTTTTCAAAGACAGATCAAATGTTATGTTAGTTCATTCAACTCCTTTGTCATTTTAGATTGAATCTTTTTTCTTAAACCACATCCAAATTTAGGTATTATTTTACGAGTTTTGCGCCGCTGGTGTTAACCGCGATAGTTACTCGTATTTTCATTCCGCTTTCATGCGCGTAGTTTATTTTAATATTTATTAATGATATTCCTATAGTGTTTTGATCGTGTTAGTATGTTGGTACATTGCTATTAAACTTATACATATACCTAGGTCGGTTTTATTCAATTCTTCACATTTATATTGTAACACATTTATAGGTGCATTACAAAAAGTTTTTCGTACGATATAAAAGTAATATTTCTATGTACTTAGTGTTCTAGTACAAATAAGAATTCGAAGAAACAGCTTTGGATGACAATTCATAGCATAACAACATTAATTAATATAATTGTGCCTACAGTTATAATACTAAACGCGCATCTTTGTAGTCGGTAGGTGATAGTCACACTCGGTTTCCACCTACACGTAATGGGACTAATCAAATTTATCGAAGGGCCGCTCCGAGTAAAACAAATAAATTCATTCCGAACCATTAGGCACGAGATCCGATTGTTAATGTCTCAATTTAGAAGCGGACGTAAATCTTCAAAGGCGTGACAATTACTGTTACTTTCCGGCAAACAAACAAAAAGGTTTTCCGTCAATTATCGATAAATTAACCCGATTAAACACTCTATAGCAGACGGCGCCGGATCGCCTTATCTTTGGACATGCCACGCTTTTAGGCAGGTACCAAATCAACGACACTCTCAAGCAGAGACACTGAGGTTTTAAGTCAATTTGCTTTTTATTAACACTCCATGGGAACTGATTAGTTTTTTATTTTTCAGAATATTTTCCACGGTAGTCGACATAGCTCGTTTTCAATCATAAACAAAAGTAACACAAGCCTAATAACGATTCTCTTTCTATTTAAAGCACCTTAAATAGAAGCGGACCCTATTGTGACTAATCATGATTAAACGACTTTAAACAAATTGCATGACCGTGACTAGGCATTTAGGGATCCGAGCTCGATCCCGAATCATTAAAAGAACAATTATAGATATCGCATTCCCACCTGCAACCTGTTGACGGATAATGATCTCTTACAAAACAAATAGTTAAACTGAGCAGTCCGTTGATATACGAGTATTTCATGATTACGGCTCAATGTAGTGAAGATTAGTAGCATCATTTACCGTATTATTTTATTTGGTGTCATCACAATACAAATGATCAATATGAAGAGCATGCAAACGTCCAATCTATTTAGTAATAAACAAAATTTTTGTGAGCTGTAGCTGCTATATCTCGTAGCGAATAATCATTAGAACACGATATGCGTCGATCAATGCCCAGGTCACAGTAGGACGGTAATAAACGCTATCGAGCTATTGATAAATAGATACTTGTGACTAAACAAAAACCGATTTAACCGTTCTGTTAAAGATCATACTAGCTTTTTATTGTGTAGTACTCACGGACAAGGAACTAGATTACTGCCGGCTACACGTAGCTGAGCTCTCACGAAACGTTAAGAGATTTTCAACGGTCCGTTTTCTTTTTGTAAGCCGCCACTACGGATATAATTGAAGATCCACGGCGGTAAGTGTTGACCGGTCAGCACTAGGTGCGCCTCAGCCGTGGGCAGGATGGAGCTTTGAAGTTATTCATACACACGGTACGCATCGATTACGAAGCAAACAAATTGTGTGGAGGGAGGTTTTTTGTGCTTTGGACGTGCTAACAATAAGCGGAGGCGCGCAACTGATCATTACCATTATTCTATATAAGGCTTTGTATTTTGAGTAAATTATAACAGGTTAGCTTTGTGTTTTATTTGAAGCGTCAGCGAGTCGACGCGCTCGGGAGCTCCAAACAATGGGGCTTCATTACAAACGGTGACCGTATTAAATCCGACTTCATAAACTGAGATGTGATGTTTAATCATCATTATAATTACTATCCGAAGTGGAATACTATCAAGTCGGTCGCTCGCTGATTATATAGAATGAACGGGGCGGGTTATTTTACACGACGCAATTTTGTGTAACAAGTCTTGTCTAGGAAATAGTTTCTTTGACTGTACATGTACACTTAAAGAGCGTCCATTAAGCAATTATATTGGATTATTGTTTCTTTCTGGATATAATTGTCTCGACTAGAAAAGACAAGTATGAATAATAATTCAGCAAGCGAATTGAATTGCTTTGAGTAAATTATAGTGAATTACTTTGTAAATAACAAACGACCTTAAACATTTTCCTTGAAGATAATATTTGTGTCCTGAATATGTTTTTTAACATATTTACCAATATTCCGTTTGTATCATTCGCAGAATATAAATTTAATGTTGATGGTAAAATTATTCGTTTGATGTGTTATTAGACTACGGTTATTACCTTGTCCGTCAGTTTGATTTAAAACAGAAATGAAAGCCTTGGTGAATATTATAGCGAAGTCTGTTCTGTTGCAGCTGTTCCGTTTTTCTAAATTACTCGTATTCTTATTTTCAAATTGCCAACTGTAATGCGACATGTCAGACTGTGGATTTTTCGATCGTCTTCCTAGTTGGTTTGGAACATTGCGATGTACTTGAAATGTAGGCGTTGCAAAACCTCTGGAACATTGTAATGTGTATCGAACATGTGACATTATATGACATGAGGTTCTTCAAGAAAAGCGGAGAGGGAACTCTCCTTCCAAGCCCGTAGAACATTGCCCTCTACTCGGGTGTTGCAAATATTCATAGGCAACGCTGACAATATACTATCAGATGGCCCGTTTGCCTGTTTGTCAGCTGAACATATTTAAAAAAACGTGCACATAAATATGTAATATATTAGCGATTCCTTAAAAAGGATTAACAACACTATCGAAACATAAGTTTAGTGTAAATCAGCCCAAACGCTTCACTGCTGTTTCAATTCCAATTTTTATTTATTTGATTTTTATTACTAAAATCATTTGATAGACGAAGTCATTATAGTTAATTTTAAACTATTGAAGCGAACAATGATAAATTTAGACGTTAGGTGCCTCTTACAACTTCAGCATGAAATAATTAGGGATTTTGAGAAATTGCGCTCCTAAGAATGTGAAATTCGAATAAATATAAGGATTGTAGCGGGTGAATTGGTATCAAACAACGTTATCTTGAAAGTTAAAAAAGAAACGATGTTGCTTTTTTCGTGTACAAATATTCGTCCCAGATGTAGATAAGTGAAAATTAAAACCTAAGTGTATACGCGGTATTTTGTGAGAAAACAATAAGATAAAACATCAATGTTGGTTAGCCCGGAACTTCGTTAGTTTTTAAAGTAGAAATGTGAAAAGTTTTAGTTGTAATAAATAATTGTAATATTCTGCACGCGTTAAAACGCAGCTTGTTATTTATAATCACATAATCTGGAAATAATTCCCATAAGTACATAATATTTTCAATCTAAGTAGGTACTATAAAATGTAAGAGAATTCGTCTGGTCTCCATTCGCTACCTTCATTATACTCTGGACAACATGCATATATTTATTTATTTATCTTTTTTACCAATTTCCTTAAAATAATTTTACACAATAATTCCAATATATTCAAGTCTGTAGTTTAAGCACATTATGCAATGCAATAGTTTTAAGGTGCAATAATAAACGAGTCGGTAGCTAGCATGCGGGCGCGACGGCAGCTCGCCGGCGCGGTTGCTGGACAACGAATTCTACGACAATTATACTCGGACAGGCTATGATTAAATTATGGCACTTACTTCGAGTGTTTCCTGAAAATTATATGGGATGGCTCTTCCAAGGTTGCGCAGACACGCGATGCTCGTGCACGCATTTAACGATATAATGGCCAGCGATTTTAAACGCGACCAGTGACGCATCTGTTTTAACGCGCTGCTGGTCACCCATTTTATGCATATATCGCAATTATATGTACGTTGTTCAAGAAGTAGTACAGAGAACTGTAATTACGTAATAGTCCTGCTTGTGCCCGCGCTGCGTTGCACCACCGCGAGAATTAACGTCAAGAGTTAGACAAGTCAAGTTGATGTATCGTACGTTGAAGGAAAAACATGAGGCATTATTTTTTTAATAAAAAAAATCATGTTACAAAATAAATAAATTGTTTAAAAGGTCAATGTTTTTACGTTTATTATCATTATTTAAAACGTATTATAGATCATATACCTGTTATTCGTTTTTTATTATTATTTTATATCAGCACGCCAGATCCTTTGCGGGGTAGTCAGAGAGCTAATCAGTTACTTGTATTTTTAGTAATATTTCTTTAACTCGTGGAAAGTGGGAATGTATTAGATTCCTCTGCTTACCTCTACGAAAATTACAGGGGGGAAATTACGTTTTTTTATACATTACTGTCTCGTTGGTCGTGTTGGTTTTAAGCGCGACTGTTTAAAGCTTAAATTTTCTAGTAGTGTCTCGCAGTATCAAATACCCTTATTTGCCTGCCTACTTCAGGGGTGACAGTCGTAATCTTAGATTTCTAACGTTCCTATACCACTTTGTAAGGGTCAAATAAGTAATAAATAAATATTATTTTTGTCATCAGGTGTTTGTACGAATGCGACGGCTCCAAGCGTGTCGTCTATCAATAGGATATTAAGGAATCGAGCGGCTGAACGCGCCGCCGCCGAGTTCGCGCGAGCGGCTGGCTACGGGCTTTATGCAGCACCTCCGCCCTATGGAAGCTTCCCCTGGGGTGGTGGTGGGGGGGTGTGGCCTCCCGGTAGTTTGCCGCTCCCTCCGGGTGTACCGCCTTCTTCCGTCGGCATGCCTCATCCAGACGCCGCACAGCAAGGAATGTTTTCATCGTCAGGGCGTGGACTTATTGGTAAGTTAAGACCAAATAACCTTACAGATGCACCGAAGATCTGCAATGAAGCTGCTATGTTTATAGATTTTTAATACATCTGCTCTATTATATAGATGTGGACGGTGATGACTCCGGTTCGTTGGACGGGGAACAACCAAAGTTCAGGCGGAATCGAACAACTTTTAGCCCAGATCAGCTGGAAGAACTAGAAAAAGAATTCGAAAAGTCTCACTATCCATGCGTATCAACGCGTGAGCGACTTGCTTCCAAAACGTCCTTATCAGAGGCAAGAGTTCAGGTAATAAATACCGTACGTTTCTTACGTATGACATTAATATTTTAATCTATCGCTTTACTGGCGTATAAAAATAGTTATTCGTTTATAAATTGCTTGTTAGTACAATATGTACGCCAATTTGAATTCATGAATATTTTATTAACATTTTCAGAACCGAACACTAATCATCTTTATTTACCGTTACTGACAGGTTTGGTTTTCCAACAGACGAGCAAAGTGGAGACGCCACCAGCGCATGAACCTCTTGAAGCGCGGTGGTGGCTCTCCCTCGCACCGCCTCCCACACTCTCCCTCCCGCTCCCGCTCTCGCTCCTTGTCCCCCGCGCGTGTGCCTTACCATACCCCCCAAATGGGCGGCGAGAACAGCGCCTTCAAGGCCCTCGCACTTCAAGATACGAACCCACTGAAGGGCTTATCACACCAAGCGCAGTTCGAGAGTAACGCATTGAAAGCACTATCTCAGCAGAATCCGTTCGATAGCTCCGCGTTCAAGTCCCACCCCGCGTTGGAAAGTAGCGCGTTCAAGGCGTTAGTGCCACACTCGGCGGCGGCGGCGCTGTTGGCCGCCCAATCAATTCAATTAGCTCGAGGCTACGAATCTCATTCAGATTCCGACGAGGAGATAAACGTACACGACGAAAGTGACAATGAAGGTGACAAGCAGAGGAACAAGACTAGGTCTAGATCGCCCAGCGCTAGTCGGCAACGGCCGCTCAACTCCAACGACGTGCCGCTACAATTAACTAAGCACGATCGTTGATGTCACAGTTAAATGAAATTTATTTATGTATATATATTTAAAGAAACAAACATTACTAATAAAATATCAATGGTTTCGAGCACAGAAATCAAAACACCAGATTCCTAATACTCCGTGTTGCTTGTAAATCTATGTAAATATGTCGATATTTGAATTGTTATAAATAGGAAGCTTATCATGAATATGTACATGCACAAACCATTCTATTGTTTATTAGCGACAACGCATATTAGAAGCCATAACATTTTTATGGTCGAGATATGCTAATACTGTTTACATTTAATGCGCAGTGCAGATAGTTATGCTATTTACAATTTATTGAATTATCTTTTATATTTGGCTATATTTGTAATTATACACATATGCGTCATGCTACTTTATGTACTGCACGAAATTGTTCCGATATTGTTCTAATGTGGAATGTAATCATATAAAACACATTGTTACCTACTTATAAAGGTGTGCTTAGATTTAGATGACAGACTGAAAAAAATATTAATGTCGTGTTGTTAGTATTAAAAAATCGTAACTATCGGAAACAGTGAACACCTCATAGAGGCGTAATTTTTGTGAGAAACGTTTCATTAAGTATTTAAAATGACACTTGTATTTATGTAAATGTGAAAAATGGATGTATGTACTGTTAATTCTATCACGTCTTTGGTGTATAATGTATTATAATATGAAACCAAAGTATTATATCAATTGTAGACGTCCGATTACATTAAGGCTATAGTTCCTAGTACATATATGTATATTCCAAGGTATGGGAAGAATATGGAATTAAAAAGTAATTTAAAAAATGTGGCGAATTGTTATTTTATAGAAAGATTTCTTTGTGTAACTGCAGATTGATTATATCGACAACAATCTTAATATTGTTTAAACTAATTCGTTTGTATATATTGTATCCATTGTAATGTATAGAAATTCCTGAGCACTATGTACTATTTATTGAATAGATAAATGTATAGATATTAGTGTACAATATAGTAGAAAAATTACAAATGTACCTAATAAAGTTAATTTAATTATATATATGACATTTTTTCTATTTTTCCTTTCCGATTACGTGCATTCGTATCACATAGTAAAGAATTACAGAATTCATACCAACAAAAATTTCATTCATCGTATTTATTTTCAAATTTCGAAGATGTAATAAAGTAATAACACTGTTACAAGTACTTAAATACGTGAAAAAAATATATATCAATTTTGCCTGCTACAATTAAATTTTTCTAATAATGGAACATTCTAATGACTACACAATTTAGCACAACATTATCAAACTTAAATAATAAAGAAGAATATTACATATTTTGGGACATGCAATGCCACCTATGCTAAAATAGGCTCGACGATAGACCATGTCATGCTAACCTAACAGTTGATGACATAAAATAACGCCTGTGCTTCCTCGAAGCAGTAGATAGAGATGTGCAGTACACTCCCACGACCATGGCTAGATCATGGAACAGGTGAGTCTTTGCAGTACACCGAGCACTAATTCAGACTCCGTCCCACTATTGGGATTCATCATTTTGAAAAACTTTTGCCCAACACGTATGTGCAACCTAGACGACTACATATATACATATCAATCAATACTTTTATAAATTTTTTAAACAAGTGATACATTGAAATGGTACATGAAATAATAAGTCCGATACACGGTCGCAATGTGCAATTGACTCCGAAGGTTGCGTAGTGCCAATCGTGTGCAGTTTACGTACGGATTCCGCGCGCCGCCTGTAATACTATGAGAAGCAGCGTGTTATTCCTATTTACGTTAGTCAGATTAGTAACGGACAAGAACAATGCTTCGTCATTACATTTTTCATATTATTATGATGATAATAGTCAAGCGTGACCGTAAAGTGTAAGTACTATACCGAGGAGAACTACCTCTGTCCGCCCCTTCGGGGAAATATGGGCGGGATGTTATGCTATATAACTGTGGTATGCTAATACATATATACTATATTCGAGTAACAAATAATGAGCAGGCGTGTATGACGGTGCTTTGGACTGAAAAATGCGGCAGACAAGTACCTACATATAAATTGATCCTCAAAAAATGAAGTTGATCAAATCAAGTTATAAGTCCGATTTAGATTGGATAGCTACAGATGTCTAAGATGCGTCGACGTTTGCGTATCCCGTTACTTGAGGGTTCATTTCCGGGATGTAAAAAAATATTAAGAACATAATGTAAAAGAAGAATAAATATGTATTTTTTGGTAAACTTACAAATTTGACTCGTTATGAATCGCCTTTTTATACACCTTTATATACACATAACTTCACGCCTGTAATCCCCGAAAAGGTAGGCAGAGGAATGTACAACATTCCCACGTTTCACCGGTTACGTTTAAGTCCCACTACATAATAATATGGAATAGGTGATGAGCCTATTGCCATGGATCGGGTACATTTCCAGACTCCGAACCACTACTAGAATTTTAATTTTAATTTAGACTTTCTAGAAAATTTCCTAGAAAATTTCT
>DWEJ01003438.1:0-10432 GCA_018245835.1 Mysoria sejanus stolli | reverse complement strand
AGAAAATATGAAGAATTGGCGATATTAAATTCCTTGTTTCATTCGATATTTAAAATCAACATAATTCCAAAATATGTCATTTCAATTTATTGCGGTAGTTGTTTGAAAATTTTTTATTAATATTTCTATAATTTGCCAACCCTAGAGGTGGCCAACTTGTCGTCATAAAGTTCCACGATAAAAACTATATAAGCACGCTAAACGCTGACCGACCATGACATGGACGTTATTCTAGAATATTAAATGTAATGAATACGAGGAGGAGCAGGGGTTAAGGACATTTTCAGACAGTGTCAGACATTTCAATATACACAGCCCTAATATTCATATATATGTACTTGTTTGCTCTGTTTTCATATTCCAGTTCGATAACTTACTTATGCAATAACGTTAAAGTAACCCTGAGGTAAGAAATACACATATGTAATATATAATAAAATATCAATTTATCGTAAGCTCTCATCCCTATTAGATGAATCCAAGATTTAACTCTAACGTACTCAAATACTTAACAACAGATCTGACTGTATTCATGTGTGTAGAACGTCGCATGTGTTAAAAACTATATAAAATTTTAGTACACAAATCGAATGTTAATGTTACTTAAGGGCTATAATTCACGTAAATACTATTATGGGAATAACAATAAAATCATTCGTTAGAACTGACTTTCTAAACTTCAACGTTCATTAAATTTGTGATCGGATTATCGTCTTAAATGTTGAGGATGTAGGTGGATTAACTAAAGGTTAGCGTAAACTTACAAGCAGCAACGCGCCATATCCGAGATCGTGAGAAATCCACTCCAATCACATAATTCCAAAGCAATTTATTCTTTAAAGTGCAATCACAAAGTAACTGATTGGTCGCTTTTGCTGCGGACGCTCTTTGCGTAACAGTTTGCTGACTCTACTGAGTTTGTTAAACAATTATATAGAATGACTTTTTTTTTCAATTGCATAATAAATATTACACCATGTTGGCACATTCTATTAGTTTAGTAACGCAATGTCTAAGAAGTGCTATTGCTTTGAAAAAAATGCACAATTTGTATTTTCATCAATAACTGTAGCACTTAAATGTATTATGCCAGTACTCGTGCTGAAGGGCAATACAAAAAACACAATCAACTGACTCTATTTATTTTAGAAAAATAAAATAGTTTTGAGTTGCGTCAAATCAATATTTTCGCTGAAATTTTTAGATAGATCCAAGACATAAATATAATTTGGTCAAATCGGTCGAGATTTCAAATGCTATTATAAATATGAAACACTTTTCCACCGATATGGTGTCTTCGCAAATACGTGAACTCTGGAATATTTAATTACAAACTCTGGAACATTCCATTTAAATTGGAGGCAAGGTTTACTATTGAATGAAGACTTTAATACTCGGTACTTGTTATAGGTGTCTGACAAGGTGATATCAAGGTCCTCTTGTGAGGACACTTCCACATTTATCACTCCTATATACACGGACGCTAGTTTCAGGCACTTCTGACACCCACATCAGCCGGTATATGACTACGGTCGTTATTTTATCATCTTCCTGCATGTCTACCTCATAAGAACAGGTCGTCTGTTATTATAATACAATAATAGTGGGTCAATTAACAGTAATTCAGCGCAAATCGTCGCTAATAAAGGCAAGCAACAATTTAGGTGTGAAAACAAATGTAATGGCCCGTTGGTGCAAAGGTTAGTGAACCTGACCGTTGCGCCGGGGGTCGTGGTTTCGAGTCCCACCCAGAATAAATATTTTTGTGATGAGCACAAGTATCTTTTCTGTCTAGGTGTAAAAAAGTATATATCTATTTAAGTATATATTTATATGTATATATGTAGTTTATCAGCCGTCTGGTTACCATACCACAAGCTCTCTTGACGCTTAGTTTGGAATCAGGTGGCCGTGTGTGGAGATGTCCTAAGATATTTATAAGCGTTAATCGGTCGCAAAATATAGATTTTACACCTTGAGCGTCATTAATGCTTGTGAAATATAAGAATTGTTTTGTAGCCAAGTGTGTAACAAGCATTAGGAACAGTGTGTAACAAGCATTAGGAACAGTGTGTAGCAATATTAGACGTAAGGGCAAGTAACACAGAAGAAATATAAATAATATAGCAATTGGTTCATTGTTATTTTAAAGCGTTACAATTCGTGTCAAGAGAAGTAACTGGCAAATATTTTTATTCTTTATGTTAGCTAATATATCTATAGTGAATACTTCTTGAAACTGTTTCGAACTTGACGTTCTTACGAAGAAATAACTGTTCAAAGATATGTATTAATAAATGCAATAAATACGCTTAGATTTAGACTTAAGATTTATATGCTCGATTGTATATGCTTGATTGTTATTGTCACTAGCACGGCAATATAAAAATATCTCACAAGTTGACAGGGTGCCTTGACAATGGAGATAAGGGATATTCGTCGCGTATATATTTCAAAAATCATTGTTCTTAGGCTTTTACATAATCAGTGTTCCAACTGAAAAGTACTATGTCGATAATAAATGGAATAAGTATTATAGAAAATCAATCATCACTACGTAGGAGAGCAAAGAAATATGGTCAGAAATTGTGCAGCAAAAAATCATTGAAGAAGCGTTTGCCCATAATAACCTGGATACCTACGTACAACTTAACGATCTTACTTCAAGACATCATAGCTGGGATCACAGTGGGATTAACAGCTATACCTCAAGGAATTGCTTATGCTGTTGTAGCGGGGCTGTCTCCAGAATACGGACTGTACTCAGGATTAATGGGAGGATTTATTTACGTATTCGTTGGAAGTTGTAAAGCTGTAACAATTGGCCCAACGGCGATTATGTCAGCGATGACAGCGAAATATGTAATGGATGGAAATTCGGATTTTGCTGTATTAGCGTGCTTCTTATCTGGTGTTGTGGAGCTTGCAATGGGGATATTAAACCTTGGGTTTTTATTGGAATTCATTTCATCCCCAGTGATCAGCGGTTTCACGACAGCAGCTGCATTACAAATTGCAGCTGGACAGCTAAAGTCATTGTTTGGTCTAAAAGGACAATCAGGAAATTATTTCGCCGAGTCAATGTATAATTTTCTTCGTAACATCAAGACTGTTAGTTTATGGGATCCTATTGTTGGCTTCTGTACGATTCTGATATTGCTATTTTTAAAACGTTTAGGCCAGGGCTGTGGTCGCTCGGATCCTTTTGGGAAGCAGTTGAAGTGGTTCATGTCATTAGGCCGTAATGCTATAGTGGTAATTATAGGAATTGTTATTGCGTATGTTATAAAAGTGATTTTTGATATTGAGCCATTGGTGCTAATTGGAGATATTGGAGAAGGTCTGCCGAAATTTCGTCCTCCGTCCTTTACTACCACTGTCGGCAATGAAACATACGGTTTTCAAGATATGTTAAGAAGCCTAGGGCCACAATCTGTTATTATACCATTAGTTGCTATTCTGGAATCGGTCGCAATAGCTAAAGTGTTTTCGGACGGTCTGCAAGTCGACGCAACCCAGGAAATGATTGCACTTGGAATTTGTAACATTTTAGCTTCTTTTGTAAGGAGTATGCCTATTACTGGATCTTTTACACGAACTGCCTTGAACTACACCTCAGGCGTACAGACACCTGCTGGAGGGATATTCACTGGTTTGCTTATAGTGCTCGCATTAAGTTTGTTAACTTCCACTTTCTATTATATCCCAAAAGCATCATTAGCTGGTTTAATCATCACAGCTATGTTTTCAATGATTGATTTTACTATATATCCAAGATTATGGGGCAGCAGTAAAAGAGAATTTACTGTTTTGTTAGTGTCACTCGCTGTATGCTTATTCAGAGGTTTAGAATATGGTATTGTAACAGGAATAATATTCGAAGCCGCCATGCTTTTGTTCATCACGTCTAGACCCTTTATCAATGTAACCACAATAACAAGTGTTAAAGGTAATATTATATCGGTGCCTTTAACTGATAAGTTATCTTATTGCGCCGCTGAACATGTTCGAAGAGCATTAATCAAGGCTTCAAGACAAGCTGCATTAGATTCACTTATTATTGTTAACGGCACAGAACTAAAATCAATGGATACTACAGTTGCTACGAACCTAATTTCAGTAATAAAGGACATAGAAAAGAATGGGTGTCAAGTCCTGTTTTTAAATTTTAGTCCGGCTCTGAAGAAGATGTGTGTTGATATTAATAATCAATTTGAAGGTAAATTTATTTTGGCCTCCAATGTTTTAGATATAATTGAGTTGTCGCCTAAAACGATATGATAGTAAAACATTCCGTGTGACTGATATGGAATTGATATAGATCAATGTTGAAGAGATGCGATAAAACTATTATGAGAAAACTGTATAGATATAATTTATTATAGCAGATGGCTGATTATCAGCTTTAATAGATCCTGTTCCAGTTATTTTAAGAGAAGGTGTCGATGCAGTGTTGACTATACTCACGTAATAATTGCTGAAAGATCATAAACTTGTATATCATATGGAAATACTGTGTGAAAATTGAAACACAAGTACGTAATTTTTATTCGTAAATTAGAAACTATATTTTATAAACTATTAGGCATTGGATCAATCACGACCAAGAACGAAATGTGGCGAAAGCAGCAATTTCTTCTTAATGTGTAAAGCTATCTTTGACTCAGAAATCGCCGATTTTTGTTTGGAGCATGTATAATTATTTTTAAAATAAATGTGTTAATCATATTTTTATACGTTTGTTTATTATTATTTGTTTTATACGTCTATTATGTAATAAATAAATCAGTAACAGTAACAGAGTTAGCCCACACGTTGGCCATAAAGTGGGCACAGCATTCAACTATTTTTCGTTTTGACATCCAATCACAGCGATTACAACGTATTATAGCCATTACAACGATGCTGTTTTGCAGCTTATATTTCTGTTCCCAGATTATTAAATGTACATGTACAGTAAATGAGATGGTTGAAATTTTTAAAATAGTTTTAAACATGTAAAAACTTAACATCACGCCTATAATCCCTGAAGAGGTAGGCAGAGAAGTATATTTTCACGTTGCACCATATTTTCACTTTGCATACATATTTACGTCTCATTATGGAATAGATGGTGAATCTATAGCCATGTATAGGCACCTGACCAGATTCCGAGCCACAACTAGAAAATCTACGGGAAGGAAAATAGTGCCCGACCCGGGATTTGAATCCAGCGCCTCTCGTTCGGCAGTCGCGCTTACAAGCAATGCGACCAAAGAGCCAGTCATGTAAAATATGTAATATTGCTTGTGAGACAAATAAAGAATACTTATAGATTGAGTTTCCGTGAAAATGTTGATATTAGTATTCTTTGTATTTAAAATACATTTTATATAAAATGAATTTTACATCAACTTACATGTAATGATTTATAATGATGCTTCATTGTTTTCCGACTTGATCTTAACACATGTCGCATTTGCCTAAAGCTGAAGCAATTTCGAGATGATCTCATGAGATCCGCCGAGGAATTTGTTTAAAAATCACGACAAATCCGCGGACATGAAATGTTCCCAATAATCGATTGAGTCCCTCAAAGGGCCGGGAGTGGAGCTTATCGTAAATTCATGATCCCCTCAATATTTCTATTGCTCCGTTGAACGCGTCAAAGAGGGGTGTCATTCGGTTTCCTGAAATTTATTAACGTGACTCAGCACTCCTGAAGGTGGCAGATTTATGTCCTTATCGCATCAAGTAAGTGTGCGGTATAGATTTTCGTTTACGGCGTTCTTATATCTTCAAAGCTGACGGACGCTAAAAAATTGTTCTCGTTGCTTGCAAGATTGTATTGTTATAAGAAGTTGTGTCAACTGTTTGGAACTTCATTATATTGGTATATAATTTTTTTGCACAAATTACTGTATGCAAATTAAAAAAAATTTAAACTAAAATTACATGTAAACAATTTCCTTTTTTAACTTATGATTTTCGTAAGTACTGGACCGGAACCACATTATGAGGAGATTGTAAAACATAGTAGGTACTTAATGTTAGTTTGCGAGTGTGAAATATGCTTTATATTTGCGATGTGAAATATTTAATTTATATTTGAACTTTATCACACGAAGGCATGGCTATGACACGTGAAATCATGCGGAAACAATGGTTGAATGAGCACATCGTGTCGAAGTACCAGTGTAATTTGATCTTCTATTCTTGCTTAGTATTCGTTGTGTTTAATGCTACCGTCCTTTAATATTTAACTTTTATTTTCTTACATTACAGTATTACATTGTAAAGACACTAAGTATTGTATTCATGAAGAAGTTAGATTTAATTAGAGATGTTTTAATTAGAGTACAGGGTGCGATGGCGCCCTTTGGAGGAAGCTTATGTCCAGCAGTGTACTGAGATAGGTTGAAGATGTGTGTTTTTATCTTTCTTTTCTGAACTTTTTTCATTATTGCAGTGTGGACTAATCCTACTCATTTCTATGCTTTAATAATGAGACTAAAAAGCTTAAAGAGAAAAAGATTAAAAAGCACGTGTTTTTTACTATCCAATAAAATGGCAAGTTTAATGAACGAAAAAATAAATTTTAAAATATTAAAAATTTAATCACTTAACAATTAGGTATGTATTTCACTTAGCTTTAATTTTTGTTTTATCCGTGCGTACTAATAATTTTCCACATATTTTTATTCCCAATATTATATCGCATCGGTGTAAAGGATCTGACAGAGGTCATGTTATACTGGACCATTGACAAGAATGGGAAACGCCTCCCCGTACTTTTTTGTGTAAAATTTTGGACCATCTGAATGGAGAATAGTTTCCAGGTGATTACCTCTAGCGTTATGTACTGATTTGTGAGGAAACATGTCATCTGTGAACATCGGAACCGTTTTAATATCAAATATGTCGCAATGTATTTTCTATCTATTCTATTGGCAGCTTAGCAAAGGATATACCACCTGACATGTGGGTTTTATCACCCATAAAAATTTGTACCTTGTATAAAATAGAACTGTGATAATATGTAAATTTAACTGAAATGTAATGTTTACAAATAATTAATACACAATAAAATAATTCAATCTAATTGTTTAAATCCTCGGAAATACGTTTATAAATTGTCGTTAATTTCGTATATTCAATTAAACTATTTTATATTCGACCCGAAATGTACGTGTTACGTAATTTATGTTTGGACAAAGGGCTGTGGAATTATAAACAAACTCATATTTCATATTTGCCCGTTTAGGATTTCGTAACTTCGTCCAAACAACTATCAAGGGCAATTAATCTCCGCTTAACATTAAAAGCCTGTATAATTGCGGTCACGTCTATAACAAAACATCTAAAATCTATCATACGGATCCTGCCAACTACAACTTTGAGTCCATTCAATCATACTGTTACAGTAATACAATTCAAATTTGAATAACGGATTTCACGTTCGAATTGAAAGCTCTCGAACTCGCGTTACAAAAATACACGTGCGTGTTCTATCGCCATGTTGCTTTTGTTTTAAGGTTGAATTTCGGGTAGCTGGTATACATTGAGTTAGTTGTGTTTAGGGTCACTCAGTCCTCGCGAAGTGGGCTCTGTTTCAGACAGAAGTAATGAAATACCTCGCAAATGAGCCGTGCATAGTTGCCAATGGCAACGCGTCACTTGTTCCCGCATTCGTGTACCCAAATCTGGAAGTTTCCGGTAACAAACGCAAGGGTGCCGTACCTGTTCGTCGCACTTGAATCGTGGAATGGAGGATATTTTGAAATTTGTAGCATTAACAGCGACTTGATCCGCGTGCTTGCTTCGATTTCAAGGCATATAATTATTATTATGCCGCTGCGCTAGGCCTCTTTTGATGGCAGATGGCACCGAACGCTGAATATCTCTATCACTAAAAACCTGACGTGTTAGTTTTAAATTCATCATTTTCTACTCACACGTACACTAGTATTGGATATAGTATTCTTGTTGCTGTCAGTAGGTATTTAGGAAGGCTTTGTTTTCATGTTTGCTTTGTTAATAGGCGGGGATGTATGACGCACGAGATTGATGAGAAGTTCACGTCAAATCACATCGTTGAGATCCATTAGGACGACGTTAGTGTGATGTGTCCTATATATGTTAATTATACTATATTCTTTACTAAGCACTTAACATGCATTGGCTGTTTAATATTGTTATTACTTGGTACGATTGTATATGTCATATAATAATGTATAAATATGTTGCGGCATAAATATATCTTTCAGCCTCTTTGTATGTGTATGACAAACGGAAAGAAAGTATTATTGTAGGAGGTCAATAATAATATTATTTAAAACTAACTAAATATTCAGGTAAATTACAGATAAAAAACGATTTGCAAAATCGTTTCTGGTACAGATTGCGAAATAGTGGAATCCCTGCCGGCTTCTTTTTTCCCGGTTCCTACAACCTGGAATTATGCAAGACCAGAGTGAATAGGCACCTGCTAGGCAAGCGTTCCACGTCCTAGGCTGCATCTCGGTTTCCATCAGGAGGGATAGCAGTCAAACGCAAGGCTATTGCTAAATAAAAAAAAAGGTAGAAAATTAACAATAATACAATCATAGAAATAGGTGTTGTTATTACTGATTGGAAGTTTTTAAAGCGAACGAGCGATTTCCAGACAGTATTTTATATGACCTTTAAATTAAAGGTGAATAAGCTTTGTTTGAACAAGTATTGCTCTTTAAGGGCTATCTAGTTGGTATTATGAAACCAATACTAGACTGCCTCTTTGATCGAAAGGCCCTGGGTTCAAATTCCAGGTCGCGTATTGTCGATATACCATGTTTTATTATATTGCATTGACTTTCCTCTATTTTACACAAGGTGTCGCTACTGGTACCTGTTAAATGCAAACGCAGAAAATGACATTGTTTACTTGAATATTACATTTTAAATGTGCATTTGTGCATCCCAAGGGTACTTTTCGCAGTGCGCCGAGCGTTTTCACTGTCATATGCGTAAAAGTGAGCGTTAAGTAGGACGAAAACGGCTCCAGGCGATGACGTAAATACTGAAAAACGAATAGCGCGCGATGCACTGAGGTTAAACACTGTCCTTGGGGCTCCCATTTCGTACCTTTGTGTCCTACGTTTGTGATTCTCTTTGGTTCAGTTATATAAAGCCTCTTTTTTAATGAAATACCTGCTTATCTGCTTTTCTGTCCGTTTTTATTTCAAATTTACAATTTCGTTTGATTGGCGCTGACTCCAATTACAATCCAATTGTGATCTTATGAATTCGATGTTTATGATACATACTTAAATATATCTTCACGGCAGGTTCTTTACAGGGTACGCAGAGAGCACAGAGTGCTAAATATCTATCTTTATTTTTACAGACCTGCCATACTTCTTAAACATTCAGGACTCTCTTCATACATGTTCCCTTAATTGCTTTCTTTGTGATGTTTATGTTACTGTAATGTTATTATATTCTCGTTGCGCTAGGTTCTCATGGGACACATCGAATGCCAAATATCTCTGTTCTTCCCGAACCGGTACATTAACCATCCTCTTTATACCTTATAGTTCTGATCCTCCATCAGCCAATAACTGGCCTATTCGGTCAAGGTGAGTTTACAGAGTTATAATAAACATCATATCATATTGTACATACCGAATAAAAAATCATTTCTCCACCGCATCGGCGCGGGGGGTTATTCTAAATAATGTTCGACATCAACCACACCCGCCCATATTCGCTTTTGTTTATCTTACATTCTCATTTTTCATGTTTTTTTTTTCTTTACAATTTATGTATACATTTTTAACCTTTGACAAGGAGCGAACTCGCGTTTCTTGCGTCGATGGCCAGTAATGGAAATTTTATGAGTTTTTTATGGCTCTTTCAGGGGAAGGTTTATTTGAAACGGTTGGGGCGCTCTAATTTAGCTTTTTTTTTTCGCCAGTTCTTAATATTCTTTTAGGCGGATGTGATAAATATAATGAATATCAACACAATAAAGAGGTTTTTTAATGTCTCTTGCATATATAATATTTAGAATATTTCTTTAAATATTAAGTTAGTCATGATTTATGTGTTGGTTTAACTCATGTATGACTGTCATGTCATGTATTACTGGAGAGTCTGGCTATTACTTCATGAGCCTATTTGTAATAAACGGTGTCTATTTAAAATAGCCCGAAAGTGGTGCCGTCTCATCAATGTTGGCACTTGTTTATGTTACATTTTGACACCAAATGTAGCTTTCACGGAACATATTGTTGCTACTGAACACATCCCTTACCTGTGCCCAATGCGGGGAATATGCCCAGCAATTCCCTAAGAAACTACAAAAGGGCGCCTACTGTACTAAATAATGTAAAATGAATACAAGTGTCACACACACACACACACACACATACACACACACACACACACACACACACACACACACACACACACA
>DWEJ01003437.1:0-10433 GCA_018245835.1 Mysoria sejanus stolli | reverse complement strand
CATACCACAAGCTCTCTTGACGCTTACTTTGGGATCAGATGGCCGTGTGTGGAGATGTCCTAAGATATTATTATTATATTATTATTAAAGTGTGAGTGGAGCGTTGGGTAAGTTACTCAGTTATTTTATTATTGTTGCTTTATTATTGTTACTAATTGACTGTCTCGTTGGTCGTGTTGGTTGCAAGTGCAACTGCCCATCGGGAGGTAGGTACTGGGTTGAAATCCGTGTCGGGCATTACTGCATTTTTCTAATTTATATCTTCTCATTGTGGCTCGGAGTCTGGTATGTGCTTAATTAGCCTAATATCTGTCTACTTTATTAATTCTTGAACGCTTGGATATTTGATACTTTGCCGTGATGATATAAGATATAATATATTATGAAAGGAAATGTATTATAAGTCTTTTTTATTTTGCAGAACCCAAGCATTATTTGGTCTTAAATTGACTTGACGCCTCGTTCAACATAATTACAGCTAACTGGTTAATCTGCTGCTCGGTTGGGTAAACTCCTACATTCTCAAGTATTTCTCTACAACAAATGTTTGTTCTGCTTTTTGGAGCCACCGCACCTGGGAGGTTAATAATCAATTGTATTAATTAGAAGCTCATTATTGGTAGAATAGACTACTATTATACATAAAACTTATAATAAATATAGCTTTATCTAATATTGAAGGACTGAATATAGAAAAATCATGAATTATGTTCATGGCGAAGGGGTAATTACAAATGTATGATACTGCGTGGATGTATATAAGAATAGTAATATTTAGTATTCAGTGCTCCGTGTACCTACCCTATAAGGGACCTGGCGTGAAGATGTAATAATTGTAATGATCAACGTTTTTCTGAAATTTATCCTGTATAATATGACCCATATTTTACCGTATAATATATACAGTATTAGACTTAGATCAAACCTCGTCTTCCATACCTATCAGCTGCAGTGACCAAGTACTCTGATACATATCTTAATAGCAGATGTGACATCAGTTCTGTAATCCCCGAAGAGGAGTGTATTACAGTCACACGTTTCAGCACATATTTTTACGTGTCTCTATGGCACGTGGTGAGCCTATTTCCATAGTATAATATGGATTCCGAATTATATCACTTATATATGACATTCTGCTTCGTTGGCCGTGTTGATTGTAAGTGCGACTACCGATCGGGAGGTTCCGGGTTCGATTCCCGGGTCAAACACTGTAAAATTTTCTAATTTAGATTTTCTAGTAGTAGTTCGGAATCTGAATATGTGCCCGATGCATGGCAATAGGCTCACCACCTATTCCATTGTGGGACGTAAATGTAACTCGTGAAACGCGGGAGTGTTCTGCATTCCTCTGCCTACCTTTTCGGGGATTACAAGCGTGAAGTTATGTTTTTTACTTATATATGTCACTAGTAAAGAAGAGTAAGATCTAAAATATGTCTAACGTCATAATACTAGCACCACAAGTATGGAATGCGTCCAAGCAGTTGACAAAAACTCTACAATGGCTGAACATCTAAAAGTTACAATATTAAAAAGATACATAGCACACGGTCGCTAGTTACACTTGACGTTGCAAACGTAAAACCAGCAGACCGGGGAATGAGCCAAATAAATGTAATTAAGTCAAACGAGGCGCCGGCTAAAGTAATGTCTGTCTAAAAACGCAAGTTAACCTAAGTGCCTTAGTAATGCGACGTACATACATAATACAAGTTACGTTTATGGTAGTTTTATTGTGACAGTTATTTAACCGGTGAAACGTGGGAATGTTGTGCATTCCTCTGCCTACCTTTTCGGGGATTACAGGTGTGAAGTTACGTTGACGTTTATTGTGACAAGTTCGTAACTGGCTCGTAATAAACGATTACGGAAATAGAATATGTGTTTACTTAAGGTATACCTCAAGACCCATCAGTGAGATAGGGTGCTGAGGTTGAAGAGCTTAGTGAGATTATCAGACCTAATGGAATAGAAAATAAAAGGAACTTTCTTTTTAAGTTCGGTAGAGTGGAATAAGAATTCCTTGGAACAATTTTCTTATTACAATAAGAGGAATCAAGAGGTCCTGTGTTCAAATCCCCGGTCGGTTAGTAGTGGATTTTTACAGCTAGAATTTCTAATACTGGCCCGGAGTCTGGACTCGTGCTCAGTATGGCAATAGGCTCATCCACTGTTCCGTAGTGAGACGTAAACATAACTGGTGAAAGGCTGGAATGTAATAAACTCATCTGTTTCTCTGGCATTACAGGCGAGATGTTAAGTTAAGAAGAGGATTCCTGGAGTATACTCAATTAAGCTTCTACAAGAAAGTGTAACAAATATTCTATTTATCGCATGAAACAGCGCTAAAACCTTCCAGATAACTGTCTTTGTCAGATAAATGTCTATTAATGTCAAATTACGTAGAATCTGTTCAAATTGCACTGAGAAAGCGAGGAAATTATATAATTTAATTCGATAGACGTTTGCGATGTGACATCGTGTCAGAACTATGAGGCCTAATGTAGAATCGATTTGTTTTGGTACTTAGTGATATTAGTTAATAGTTAACACTTTCACGCCATCGGCGTAATGTGGCTACAAACCAAGAGGGTATATAAACTTGTTATATTCGTCATTATATTTATATATTAAACCAGGGTGTATGAATGAAGACAGTGACGAAATTGATATTCGTAAATAAATTAGCCAAATTATGGCTAAAACATTTAAATTATCGCTAGAACATGCATTTAAATGGAATTATTAATGTCCGTAACACCTTCAAAATATTTTTAATTTAAAGCTTTACAATAGATGGGTTTTAGCAGTATTTCTCGTTTCAAAATTAAATGAAACGGCTACGCTTAATTTGCATTATTAATTATCTAAAGAAATAATATACATGAATTAAGTAGGTACACATTACCTTCATTATTTACAGAAATTATGTACACATTACCTTCATAACATTCATGACGTAAACTATTACAACTATACGTCATTAACATTGAGTTTAATGGAGCATCTAAGCCCATGTAATTTCATCTAAGGGATGATAGTAGGTACAGCTTCTCACTCGTTAGTCGTAGGTATAATGACGTATCGGCCGAGAGCAGAACGATATTTCAGCCAGTTGTGTTACGAAAGGCGGGCGAGGCGCGCGTGTCGTGCGACCGCTGAAATTATTCCTGTATAGAAACTTGAGCGGTATAACGTCGCGTTGGAATATTAATTCGTGTGTTGTCTGTGTGACTTTCGTGTTGGACAGTTTTAATGTAATATACGGATTCTGAATTTATTTTTACATTTGTAAGTACACATTTAATTGATTATTTTTTTAATTTTATTAAGTGTGATTGTTAGCGATATTATTTAATTATAATATTTTAATACTTAATGTACATATGTGTGAATGAGAACAAGTTGCGATAAATTTATTAATAACAAATTATTTTTATTACACGTAATATATTTCCCTTCCATTTATAATTTTTATTGCTAAGTGGTTTTTATTTTATTACATTGTACAGGTAAATGTTATTAAAAATATATGTTTTTATACAGATTTCGGCTTGATTGTGTTTTATGTAATGTTATTAAAATGTAATAATCAAAACAAAATATTACATGACGCACGTATTTCCCGAAATATAAAAATAATATCAGTAACGACGGGAATTATTTCTTAACACATGATCTTCTCAACAAACTAAAGTTTTACCCCACAGTATAAAAAAAACCGATCGCCTATAATAAGAACAAGTTTGTTGCGTTAACGTTTAAATTTTTAAATGTTATTAAGAAAATAAATGGAGGTAGTATTATTAAAATTAACTTCGCATAAGTTGAAACAGTGAATTTTAGCTTTTAGACATACCAAGCAATTTGAAATATAATTTTCATCCACAAATTATATTACTTTTACCGCGAGCAAAAAAAGCTTTTTCTCACGGATCAAGATGTATATTTTAGAAGGACAAGATAATTGGTTTTATGCTAAAAGGACTTAGAATAAATAAATTTTTCATTAAGCTAAAACTTCACTAGCAATAAAGCCCGAACATTAAAAAAACTATATAAATTAATTTCAATTAAACTTATGGAAACTAAAGGAATACAGAAATATTTTGAAAGGAACTCTGAGCATTGTGTTGTAATTAAAAGTATTTGAAGGGATTGGATTTAATGGCAACGTTTTAAATATCTTTTATACGCCTTCAGAAAGGAAAAATGTTCTCCTTCAGAAACTGTTTTATGAATACAAGTAACACGAAAAGTGTTAATTTACTTAACTGCGTTATTAATGTTTTGTTGTAATAAATAGTAATTCTCTTATATGAGAAATAAATGATATTGTATTCTGATTTTCCCCTTATATATAAAATATGTCATTATTATTACAACATCGCGCTAGGAAAGTAGGCAGAGGGTACCTAGAGCCGCACTTTCCCATTCTGGTGCTAATTCTACAATCGTCAGTGTTTTCACCCGCGCCCGGCGGCATCTAATATTTCTTACATCAATAGAAACAGCAAAAATAAAATTAAAATTACGTATTAATCATTACAATTATCTACTCAGTTTTAAAATTATCTAGCCGTAAGGTATTTTAGTGAACGGTCGTCCATGTCTGAATAAATCGAAGTATATTGTGTTGTTAAAATAACAAACAAAATAAATCATTTCAAAATACACATTTTGTGATTACATGTTGTATTACGAATATTACTATTGTATTACAATGTATTTCTCTATCCTGTATGTATTCTGTAATATAAATAATAATCAGAAATACAACAGATAACAGACTACAGAAAATTTGACGTGCAGTTATATTAAGCGTGAAATTTTACCCCACGTCAAAATGCCCCAGATGTAAAAACAAAATTGAGGTGCTGTAAACCTTCAGCCCTATAGTGAAGTGTTTATGGTGGTAGTGATTTGACTACGACTATGAGATATAATACGGTGAATTATTTCTCTTAACTCGTTAATAAACTCCAAGCGAAGTTGAAGTTGAATTACAAATACCACGTAATTAGAGCTAGTGACTGAAAGTTTGTAATGCGGTAATGAGTATCGAAGCGTTTTTGTAACGTTAAGGTGATTGTTTCAAATGTATGTGTATAGACATTTTGTTTTGGTTACTAAATACACCTGATAAGTTAGATAAATAAGTTCTGACATTTATTTTGTGATTTAAAATTTTACAAACGTTCTTATCCCCAACCAAAACACGTAAACGATTCGGTTGTTCCATTTGCACTATTAATGTATTCATACACAAAATGAATGAAAATAATTGTTTGTTTGCAATATTAGATCATAAAACTATCGTCACAAATTACATCGCGTGCATTTAAATGATAGTGCGTTATTAAATTAATTGAATTATATTCTATATTATTAACAGGAGTTCCTTTGTAATTAATTTAAAATGATTGAATTAATTGTAATTACAAATCCAATTGGTTGATATAAGATTATTAATTTAAGTCTGATTAGGTTGTACGTAAATGAAGTAATTCATATTGCTACGCAACATCACGCTTGTAATCCCCGAAGAGGTAGGCACAAGAATGTATTACGCTGCCAAGTTCCAGTAGTTACGTTTACGTTCCACTATTGAGTAGACGTTCCACTATTGGGTAGGTGGTGAGCTAATAGCGGCTACATACGGTTATTTATCAAGACGACTACTAGAAGGTATAAGTTAGAAAAATTGAGTAGTGCCCCACCCGGAATTTGAACCAAGTAACTATCGATCGGCAGTTACGTTTATAAACAATACGACAAACGAGACAGTCAATATTTGACCCAGTGTCAATATTTGGCCCAGTGTCAATATTTGACCCAGTGTCAATATTTGACCCAGTGTCAATATTTGGAACAGTGGATAGAAAACGTGATTTTTATATATTGATGGAATAGATGGAATTTCAGTAAAATACAGAAAAAACAACAAAATATAAGAATAATGACACAAAAAATCTATGTTGTTGATATCATCGAAAACTGAAGTAATATTTCAAAACTGAACAGGACAAAATTTTGTAGTAGTTACTATGTTTAATGCGAAATCTTACATGGCCAAGATAAGCATTATTTTACAGGTCTCTATTGCTTGTATATATATCAATACATCTAGAGTAGATACATGTACTCTAGAAATACTGATAATATACAATCAGTTTTAATTTACGTAAAAGAGATATCTTTCATATCTTTTACACCCGCGGTGAACGTATTGTGTAACAGTTTTACGAATAACCTTCCCACGCGTAAGGGTATCTATCAGTATGCGTTGGGAATTAGTCTTTTTCTAAAAGATTGTGCGGAAATGTTTTCCAGGAAATCGCGTAGCCGTGAAAAGGTAGTGTGAAATATAATGTATTACACATGACTGTAAGTAAATGTGTAACAAAATAAAATGCGTGGAACAAAGTAAAATGTGTAATAAACGTAATAATATAAATGAAAACTAGTAAAATCATTTGTGAATTAGTTCTTTAACAACCCGATTTCATGTCTTTCGAGTTATGATAAACTAGAAATTTAAAAACATCGTCATTGTTATTTATTTCAATTGTTCGACCTTCCTGATATTAAATGTTACCTTCGAATGTTATTAAATGTTAATAAAATATTTATCCAGACCTTCTTTATATGTCACTAGTTCCCATAAACACTGATATGAAAAAAGGAAATATTAAGTTAATTAAGTCAGATTTATAAGTGAAATAAATAAAATAGCCATATTCGTCGAAAATTTTCTTTTATACTAAAGTAAACAAAATAGGTTTACCGCCTATTTCATAAACGTAACTGGCGAAAACGTAGGACGGCGCTACGTACCTCAGCCTACCTCTTCAGGGAGTACAGGCGTGATATAAAGTGAAATTTACGTTTTGTTACATTATGTGAATCCAATACAAGTTAATGTATTAAAATAGCTCACTGAAGCTCGCTGCGTTGAGCATAGACAAAACGACAGTTTTTATATCTTCCTATGGTACACTCTCGGCGTGAAAGCATCTTTCATATTGAGATTAGTAATAAATAATTTATCGCCATGCCCATTTTTTTTCAAAATCCGTATCTATAGTTATTCAGAAGACACAGGTATAAGTACGTAACATTACGCTTATAGTTCCCCGAAGGGGTAGACAAGAAGTACAGCAGACGTCCACGATTCATCAGTAACCTTTACATGCCACTATGGAATCGTGGATGAGGCGAGCCTGTTGCCACACAACGGGCATAAAACAGGACTCCGAGCCGTTGATAGATATTTCTACTAGAAAATCTAAGTTAAAATAATTACAACACTGTACCTGACCTGAATTTTAACCTAAAAAAATTTAACTAGCTGTGCTTGCAACCAGTCAACCAATAAAGCAGTGAATCTTTTAAGCAATATATTCTGTTAATCGAAATATTATAATATTTACACATATATAAAAATTCTTATTTCCAATGTGACAGTTGAATATTAAACCGCAAACAGAAATGTTATCTGTGTTGTACCCGCCGCAGATGTCTCGGCTTAACAGATGCGGTCTGAAATTCGAGATACGAACACCGTGAAAGGGACTTGCTAGCTTGTAAGCGAGTAACGTTAAGCGAATAAAGAGCAAGCGACATTTTTAATTAGTACTAAAAATACAATATTTTGAAAGTGTCTAAAGCGCCTTTTGTATAAGATACGTATAGGTACGTATGGGCTTGATTGAGGTGATTGGGGGTTTTTGGGTTTGATTCAAGCAGTTACATGTAACAGTTCGTACGCAAGGCAATCGATATACGTTTATTGTTTTACAATAATATACTTTGTTTTTATATCGTCTTCTTTAAAGTACACCTGCACACCATACACCTGCAAGTGAGTTTGCTTTAATAAAAATTACTTCAAGTTACAGTTTGATGGGGCGTGATGAGTTTTCATCGCCATGCAACAGCAATGCAAACGCAAGAAATTTTCTTATAAAGCACTTATTAGCGAGGTACTACAAAGCTAATAAATATTTATTCGTGCTAAGTTATTCATACACGCAATCCACTTTCTTTTCGGGGCGGAAATACAAGATGAGTTCTATTAACCGCGCGATATCACCCCTCTGAAACTGATGGAACCTTTAGTTAAATATCGAAACGCTTACAACTGATGACGATTTGAAAAATGGTATTCGGATACTGGGTTAAAAAAAGGTCATGAAGTAAATGACTTTTGCTGTCCGTAGTTTTGCTGTTAAGCAGTAATGTTTGCTTTGTTTCGATGCCAAAATTAAGTTATAGTAAAGTGAGGCAGCTATAGTAAGGTGGGACAAAATTAATTTAAAGTCTTCTCTTGATAGTAGCAAAACGTTTCACGGTGCGTTGAAACATCTGATCTCGAATTCGAAGCTTACATATATGTATGTAAGCTGTGTGTTAATAAATTCTATTCAAAAAATCCTACCATACATTTTTATGAACACGCGCGGCGCATATGACGTAGTTACCACAGATTTCCCACGACACACGCTCCACAAAAACTGTGACGGAGGGCAGATTTAGTTGATAAGGAATGATAAATCGGCAGATTATGTTCCGTGGAAATAACAGTCACAAGAGCCTCTATGGAGGGCGAGGGAATTAGGCGTTAAGCTTAGTTTACGGATTAGTTTGTACTTATGTAGCATACAGATTAGTCTATCCGGTTGATACCAATGTAAAATTTAAGTGAGTTTCGTTTACATAAATTTTGATTATAATTTTCAATGACTATTTATTTATTTACAATATACGATGCATTTATTAAAAAGCAAATAACAGCACATTTATTTTACTATGTATATCAAGTATTTTATTGTTATTTTTAGCGCAAATGCTTTAGGATTTTCACTAAGAATATTAGCTGCATAAGTCCCTTACGAGCACAAACGACGCCCCCAACAATGCAGTTGAATCAAGTAGCCGAGGCTGAATCGCTCCAGAGCTTAGAATGATAATAATAGTAATTACAATTTAATATAAAAAGTTTAGATGTAAATAAAAAAATAAATATTTACTTTTTTTAAAATATTTTAATGTAAATAATACTTTAACTTGTTTTAAAAAAATACAGGCAAATTTAAATACGAATATCGAATGATCTAGCTACTAAATTTTGTAACATTATTTCTGGTTAAGGTTGCATTTAGGCCCTCGTCCTACGTAACTACGTCATGAGCCCGACCGGACGTCGGCTAATGCATTATACATGCGAGTAGCTAGTCAAACGAAATAGGGTTTTTCGAATAGCGTACAGGGTTAATTCGCGCACAACGTCGACCTGACAATAATGTATGATAAAAGTCGGCTATTCTCTGACACCTTCGTTCATAGTGTATTTAGCACTATTGGATTTGTCCCTTTTTATAATTTCGTTCATGAATTTAAAAGTTAAGACAAGGGATAGTGTTAAGGTGTTAATAAATTATGAAATATTATGCATCAATCATCATCACCATTGGTATCACCATAATCATCCTCACCTTTTCAGTTTATACCTGTTTGGTTTGATATATGTGTTCATAAAAATAGACAATAGTCATTTTGCCACCCTGGCACATAACGCCATTTAAATTTTCAATATTAAAACCAAGCTAAACTTTAAACTAACGACGTAACAACACGTTCATAATCCCCGAAGAGGCAAGCAGAAGATTCGAGTTCACTCTCACGCATTACCGTTACATTTAAGTACGTTCCACTAAAGATTGTGGAGTAAACCTGTTAGCATACACCGGACATTCTCGAAGTACGCAAACCAAGATTTGAACCAAGGACATCTTGATCGGCAGTCGCATTTGCAAGTACATACTCGACCAACGAGACAAGTGACTAACAAATCTAGTATTAATTTCGAAAATTGTAATAAACTGGCAAAACATTTCCCGAAACGGAAGCACATAGCTTAATCACCCTGTGAAGTCTGCCGGACGTACCTGACGTCAACTAATGTATTAAACATAGCTATCCAAGTACAGCCATTAGCATAGCTAGCATTGTTAATAGGGATACAATGGCTGGCCCGTTGTGAATTTACCGTTCCTGGTAGGGCTGTAACGTATTAACGGTCAAATGGACCTAGATCTAGTCTAAGAGGTCACTCTAGACCGCCGCTGATAACTACTGCTATGTTAGATTTGAGAACTGCTAGTCATATTCTAATGTTGAATTATAACCCCTTCAAAATACAATTAATAATGAAATAAATACAAATCTACACTAAATAATGTATACAATTAGTCCTATAACTAAATTTCTTTAATCAATCATAATGAATAAACAGTCTAAACATTCGATTTTAACATATGCCCGCTCGTGTGATACCTTAACTCATAAAAAATAAATCTTTTTATAATTAGTTTTTTAAAAATATTTTTTTTTATAATTAATTAGTATTTAAATTATTTATTTATTTACTC
>DWEJ01003436.1:0-10433 GCA_018245835.1 Mysoria sejanus stolli | reverse complement strand
TAAGGCTAACACTATTATTGTAAAACATGATTTTAATGAGAAAATGTTTCATAGCAATCCCTAAATTATTTTTGTAATAATGTATATTAATAACGAAGACTATGAGATTATTTTAATCGATCATTGTAGAATGGGATGAGATGGAAGTTCTCATTCAAATCTGTTACGTTAATACGTTGGAGTTACTTACAGCTAAGTCGAAAGATCTGACGTCTTAACATGGTTAGATAGACTATATAATTAAATAGAAATAGTTCACAGTGAATAGACAGATAGAGGTGTAGTGCTCACAAAATGAATTGACTATGTTAATCCGTTAAATGTCCAGTTGATTTATGTGCCGCGTCGCACTCAGTGTAATTGAACTGTCGTGTTGCGTGAATCATGCTGACAGACGAATAAAGACCGTATCATATTAGTGCATATTAATTATACAGAAAGGCGACGTTTAAACATTTTGTGTCTTTTCAGTAACTTGTGCCCTGTTGTAAATATCGTCATTCGTTTATTATCAATTAAAGCTTTAATAGAACCAAACTTATAAAAATGAATAGTACTCTACGATGGCGATTTGCTTCTAATTTTTATTACTCTACGATGAAGTACGTAGTTCATGGAAAACATATAGTATTGTTAGATTTTCTTTAATATTCATTATGCGTTATGCTATCAAATTATGATCTGATTAGTTACGTACGACCCACAGCTAATAAAGTTCCAAAATCATTCCGATCGTAAAGTACGCTAAAGGAGCTGGTAGTCTGATAAGCAGTTTCTACACTGTGTCAAGTTCTACTGCTCTATAGGTATATGAAGTATGTTATGGAACTCTAAACGTGACGCAAATACATAAAATTTGGCTCAGGGCAGTCAATTGGCAACGCGTAGTATGTATGGCCCGTTATCACAGTCGGACATCAAACATTAATAGCATAACGACCACAACCATAATAAATAACTATTAAATATTTATTCTTCTGCTAAACGTGTTCTATATGTATTAGTATCCCCGTTAGTAGTGCGCTCACACCTGTGCAGTCACACGGTGGTGGGCGGCTGCAGCACGAGCGCGGCGCGGCGCACCTGCAGCGCGGCCGGCGAGTAGCGGCCCCCGTCCGGCCCCGGCCCCGGCCCCAGCCCCGGCCCCAGCCCCGGCCCCAGCCCCGGCCCCAGCCCCGGCGCTCCCTGCCCCGCCCCCAGGACGCCCTGACCCGCGCCCCCCACGCCTTGCCCCGAGACTCCCATCATGGAAGCGTCCCGCACCCCGGCCACGCTGCCTCGCATCGCACTGGGCAGCGTGCGAGGCTCCCGCGGCGAGTACACTGCGTCCGCTGGTAATACTGCCTTCTCACTATTCGAACATAAAACAAAAATACGGTACATGACAAAAAATGTTTCTTCTAATGTAGCTTGTTTTCGGGTAAAGAGTTCACAATTTTTGTTTTGTTTAGGGTATAGTTGTGAGAAATTTGAGCTCAGACTTTATTGTGATTCCTGCAGGTTTAAAAAGTACCTATAAATATATCGGTAAATGGATGTAAGTTAATGATTAGAAAAAATCAGCATACATAAGGTGCTACGGATTTTGTTTAAAAATAAGTTAATATATGTCTCGGCATATCGTGACAGAAAGAATATTTGGTTTGTCAAATGTACGCCACTATTTACTATCTCATTAATTAAAAATAGTAACTTCACGCCTGTCATCCCTGAAGGGGTAGGCAAAGGAATGCATTAATTCAATTCATTTATATCATATATCAAGCCATTTTGGGCACTTGGTGTCCGATAAGAACATGTGTAGTGTGAGACATGAAAGATATTATTATGTAGAATTAGCAGTACAATATCATAAAATATCGTCTCAAAAATATATATTTCACATGTACAACTTGTAATAAAATAGTTTTATTAAGGAAGCAAAACATTATGGGCTTACCTATCTAACTCATCAGTCTTGTACTCCACACTCTCTGGAAACAAAAGAAAGCATTAAAATTATACAATTTAGGAGAAGTCATAGAAAGTGTGATAAAATGATAAAACTTTACGCGATAAATGAGTATCCGAAAAGTGTGATAAAATGATAAAACTTTACGATAAATGAGTATCCAAAAAGTGTAATAAAATGATAAAACTTTACGATAAATGAGTATCCAAAATTTTGTTAGATTCTATTTTCGCATTTGGTTTAACACCCTTAAACGTATGTACCTACCTATAAAAAAGAAGACACTATTTTTAAATTAAAACTTTATCGGTTTTTTATATATCATTATATCCATAACTAGGTACAGTAATACCCCCCTTTACGCGACCCCGTTATGCGCGGTTTCACTATAACGCGAAATTCAAATTTCGCCTTCAAAATCATAGTTTTATCTTCAAAGGGAATACAAAATGTTCTTTCAAAAATTTATTCATGTTTGGACATATTGCAGGGTATAAACAATAATGATGACCGTGTCTTGACCGTGTGTCAAACAATTAAAAAGTGTTGGCTGTTATGAACGTATTTTACAAGAATATAAAAAAACGGTACCCAAAAAACAATAGATGTATTTTTCCGTAAAAAATAATTAATAGTATATATTGCATTAAGTGTTTTTAGAATTAAAGTGATTGATTAAAATGATTCGATTATTTTTGTACATATTAAATTTTGACTATCTTTAATTTTAAACTGCCTCGTTGGTCGTATTGGTTGCAAGTGCGACTGCCGATTAGGAGGTCCTGGGTTTGATTCCCGGGTCGAACACTACAAAAGAATTTTTCTAATTCAGAAATTTTCTAGAAAATTTTCTAGAAAATCTAAATTAAAATTCTAATAGTGGTTCGGAGTAAACGTAACCGGTGAAACGTGGGAGTGTTCTGCATTCCTCTGCTTACCTCTTCGGGGATTACAGGCGTGAAGTTACGTTATACTTAAACCTCGATATACGCGAATTTCAGTTAACGCGAATATTTCCGGAACGTTCCCTCGCGTAAAGCGGGGCATTACTGTACCAGTATAAAACAGACGTCTCTCCCAAATAAAGCAAACTTGAGACTTTATTAGTGTAAATGTACAACTGTGCGACTTGGTGGGAATGTTACCGAATATGATTGTCAAACTATTTATTCCTGTCATTGATCTGTTATTTAGTTTGTTAGATTTATTGTAACATAAATTGAAGAGGAACTTCAAGCACAGATACATTAATAAAATCAGTCATTATAAAATATCCAAAAGCAAATCGTATCCGGCATAGCATAATACTTTACGGCACACGAACGCTACTGAGCTTGGAAATAATGGAATTGTGTTGTCACTCTTAAAACATATGTATTAATAAATAAAATGGCGAAGAGCCTCACCCCTGCGCCGCCGGCAGCGGACCACGAGGCAGAGCACGACCACCAGCAGCGCCGCGATGACGAGCGCCGCGGCGATCAGTGGCGCGACGTGCGCTGTCTCTGTTAGCGAAAAATTATCTGCGTGAGAGAATTACATATATAAGCATTGTGTTTACAGTCAACGTGCATACATTTTTTACAGACGTGAGATTAAGGACTGCTACAATAACTCAGTGATCGAGTCATCGAGCTTGTTTTTATTAGTTTTAAAATCTCATTTCCTAATTACTGTGTGTACGAACTGTGTTACACACTAGAGCTGACCATCTCTGTTCTAGTGAATATTAGTGCACTTCTAATCTAGCTTAGGATAGATATTAACTAGGACTAACTACACTTGTACTTACTAGACTAATATTATTAATAGACCCATTTTTACCAGACTATTAACTGCCCTAGGTATTCTTAAATTCATTATTAAAAATTGAAATGGTCTATCCACACTACAAAAATTGTTGCTAGCAAGCATTCAACAAACACAAAACAGGTCCAACTATGTTTATAGTATTAATAATTAGTGAAAATAAATTAATAAAGGTAATATTGTCACAGGTAATATTGTGACCGGTTCGTTAGTCGTGCATGTTGTAAGTGCGACTGCCGATCGAGAAGTCCTGGGTTCAAATTCCAGGTCGGGTACTACAGGATTTTTAATTTAGACATTCTAATTGAGGCTCGGAGTCTGGAAATGTGCCCGGTGTATGGCCATAGGCTCACCACGTATTCTACAGTGGGACGTAAACATAATTGATGAAACGTGGGAGTGTACTATACTGCTCTGGCTACTTCTTTGGGGATTACAGGCGTGATATTACGTAATATTATTATATTAATTATTTTAATATATTAATTATTTTAATGAAGTAAACTATTGTTTACTTCATTAAAAACCATGTTCATTTATTCTTGATGATTTTTTCGGTATATTGACAAGAGATGGCGCTAGTTTGATCCTTATGTGCATAAATTAGTTTAAAAGTACTTTAAAATATCGGTTATTACTGCAGGCGTAATATATTCGAAAAGCACACATACGATGCATAATACATGGTAAGCAAAACAACTAATTTTATCTAGTGAAAAAAATACTATGTGGACATATATTAATTTCTATCCTTCCTATCCTATCCTATTCCTATTATTATTAATATTATAAACACGAAAGTTTGTGAGTATGGATGGATGTTTGTTACTCTTTCACGTAAGAACTACTCAATGGATTTTAATGAAACTTTACATTAGTATATCTTATACATCAGAATAACATATACGCTACAATTTATAAAGATATTCTATGAATTGTCAAAAATATCAAGTACACATATGTAGGATATGCCGAGCTGGCGTCTGTGACTTTGTGTCACATTGACTTCAACGCGGGCGAAGCCGCGAGTACACCTAATATTATTTAATGAACAAAATGCTACTCACCGCTCACAGTGAGCGACACGCGGTGCGAGGAGAAGCCGCGCTCGTTCTCCACGTGCAGTACGTACACGCGCGCGTCGGCCGCGCCCGCGTTGGCCACGAGCAGCGTGTAGCGGTAGCAGCCGCCCTCGCGCTCCGGCTCCTGCGCCTTGTAGCGGCCTGCGGGCGCCGTGCGGGAAACGGTATTTAAAATAACGAGTGTTTCAAATTAGTTTAGGCTATTAGTTATTATGAATGGGGTGCGGATTGAGGTGGGCAAAATCGTATCCAAAATATCTCATAAATTGTATCTAAAATATCTGGAGTTTTAGGCTGTTTGTTGTCATGAGCGCTATTAACGGTTTATATATTGTGTGCTTCTCTCACTTTTTTACGATGCGTTTATAATGTAATAATACAATATAGTATATGTGTATGTGTATAGAAGTGGTAATAACAGAGCGTATCGCATTATGTACCGATGTGCGAAGGCACGTCGAGGCGCAGACTGCCCCACAGCCAGGCGGCGCGGCGCGGCGGCGGCGCGGCGCACACGCTGGCGGCCACGTGCGCGGCGCCGCCGCTCCACGCGTGCGCGGCGCCGCTGTCGGCGCCCAGCGGCGGGCCCAGCACGTGCAGCGTCACCGCCTCCGACTGGTGGCTCCTGGGCACGCCACGCGCGATGTTTAAAAATAAACGTAACGTCACGACTGTGATCACCGAAAAAGTGGGCGGATAAATGTAGTAACATATTTAGTTATTTATTTCTCCTATATTCTTGGTAACGAAGGGTGGGCTTAATAATTTTCATTATATTTACCCAATATACCTATATCTATATTTACCAATAAAGTATATTAACGTATCACTGTAATGATGAAAGCTCGCACGGAAATTCAATATATAGGACTGCCGGAGATGACCTGTGCCAGCTGAAATGGTTGAAACTAATTTTGAGCCGTTCTACCAATTGCAGTTGGTAACCTATTAAATTAAATTTAAATGGAGTTACGCAGAGCCAATCCATACCAGCCTCTTATGTTTGATTAACAAGTTAAACTAGTCAGGCTACTCCGAAAAAACATACGGGAGTCTAGCCGGCTAATATTTGGCCATGGTTAATAAGCATCAACAAACCTCTCTTCCAGGCCAATTTGGTTGGTAGCGATGCACGTGTAGCGCCCGTGCTGGTTGTATGACACGTTGTGGAGCAGCAGTTGGGGCGTCAGAGACATGGGGTAGCCATCTTCTGGACGCGCATTAACCGAAGAATCGGGGCTGGAAATCAAAGAACTCATTTTAATTCTGTTATAAAAACGCATGGCATACAACCCCACGGCAACTATTGGTTAATGGTTACTATGGCTTGTAGCATCAGTGGAATGTTCTAAATGCCTTTTCCGGACAGGACAGGTGTTGTATTATAATTTTGTATAAAGTGTTATATAATTATAGACTATAGATTAATAGGTAAATCTTACTTGTGGTACCACTGGTAGTTTGGAGGTGGGTTTCCTTCTGCCTTACATTCCAATGTCACTTGCGAGAAGAGATTCGCTTCTACCACCGTGTCAGGTCCCACCCAAGTCACTCGCGGTGGGTCTACAAGTGAATTAAACTTTAGGCTTGCTATTATTGCTTAGGAATTGTTATCGAATAACAGTAAAATGTAAACAGCGTTCTTGGGTGTTGCGAACGAGGTAAAAAGTTACACTTACATTTTATATCAATTTCGATTTTTACTGAATCAGAAGTTCCAAGTGAGTTTCGCGCCTGGCATCCGTATATTCCTGAAGAAAAAAGAATTATTTAACTTTAAATTTCCTATAAGATATTCAATGTTTATTTCAACGTTATTTTCAGAATCCTGTCGGACTTGTAAGTTTTGGCTACAAACGGTGGAATATGAAATATAAGAGTATGTACATAAAAAGTCACTAATGAAGTTCAATCAATGGATAAAATTCAAAAAGGACTACAATTAAACGATGACTAAAATCCGCGATCTATCATATCGCTAATCGTATTGATCTATAGGCAACGAAAATGGGAATAACTCCTCAGAGCAGGCGTATGTCCAGCAGTGGGCTACAATAGGCTGATGATTGCTCCATGCCGCGTTATGCTGTGCTATACTCGTGATTAGTTAACATGACATAGTATTTGCTATGTATTAAAAAAGTATCACGACATTATGATTATCCTTTTCTACAGACTTTATAATACTTGAGGAAAATAATGACAAACGACTAACCAGAATGATTTCTGGTAACAGGAGCTCTGAGCAGCTTCGGTCCATTTGTGGGTATGACTTGGCCGTCTTTGGTCCACCACACGTAGGGGCTAGGGTTGCCATCAGCTCTGCACTCCAGGGTGAGGACACTAGAGCCCTCCTCCAGGCTGGCCAGGGAACTTGCATCAGCACCATATATGGATACCACCGGAACAACTGGATAAGTAAATAAAACTTATAAAATAGAGATTTAAAACAGTTATCCTAACATAAAAATAACTTTAAATAAGAATTATTTTAGAATCAGCCGTTATTTATCAAAATGCACAGTTTTGTGATAGTTATGAATTGTAAACCATTTACATCCTACTCTTGAAATTAGTTGTAGGAGTTGTGTAAAACTCGTTATGTAATAAATGTATGTAATCATAATTTTGTTGAAATAAAAATGATGTATTAATTTGAATAGTTTTTTGGATGTATCTTACATGTGACGTCGAGCATGGTATAGGAATCCCTGTAGTACGGCGAAGGATAAGACGGGTGGTGGGCTCGGCAGGACAGCTGCCTGCCGTGGGCCGACCTGGTAGCCCCCAACTCCAGCACCGACCGAGCCGCCCATACTCTCGGCCGTTCCACCTCTGAAGCATTGGTTTGACTCCAAGCTGAGAGACGCTCCTTCTCTGCAAACATAAAGGGTAATTGTGTAACAAAGGATTAATTCTTCAGCGTATAAATCATTTATTTTATACTCACAAAGACTGGTGATCGAGAGGTCCCAGGTTCAAATCTGGACTCGGGTACTATTTGAAGTTTTCTAAGATAGATTTTACAGTGGAAATTTTTTCTAGTGCCTCGAAACTAAATTCTTGCCCGGTGAATGGTAATGGAATCACTGCCTATTCCATGGTAGAATCTAAACGTAACTGATGAAACGTGGAGTGTATTACATTCCTCTGCCTACCTCTTCGGGGAATACAGACGTGATGTACATGTATACAAATAGCTACATTGTGAGCACCTACAATAAATCTGTTCATCACAAATATAAATAATTATCTTATGTAACTATTGAAATATTGCATTAAAAGGTATCTTACAAACAATAACTTCTGGTAGATACCTCGTTATGGAATCATTAAAATTTTCATCCAATCTCAAACACAACAAAAATTTTTTTTTTTTACTGAACGCCTGTCTAAAAGTTATGAGTCTTTTGTGCTGTATATTGCGCCTGAATAAACGTTTTTTACTCTTATATTTCTATAACCCTTACCTAAGTACCATTCGATGTACGCCGGAGGATTTCCATATCTCGCTTCACAGACGACAGTTGCTCTGGAACCAGCGGGCACTGTGATATTTTGACCGGGCATCACGTGAGAGCCGTTGAACAAAATCCTGGGGGTCTGCGGAGGCACTCGGACCGCCAACGCAGCGGGGGGACTAGACAGTGCATCCTGGAAGACGTATTTAAAAATATTTATTTACTTTATATTCACAAAAAATCTGGTAATCCTTTAATATTAGTCAAGTCAAGTTTTTGTGAACATTAAATAAATAAATAATATATGATTAGAAATACTCGAACATATTTAAGATAAAAACAACATATAGGGAAATAACAGTAATAATTCTAATAAGAGTATAATAAACGCGTAATTCAAAAGACAACGTCGCTTGTTTTGATCTCACACGTGAAAAATAATTTAGGCGTCCTCGTTGAATGTTCTCGAATCTTTACAACGTATTGGCTCGTCATAAAAGACGCAAAAAAAGCTCTTTGTTAATAACTAATTATTATTACTATAATGGAATCCTTTGGTACTGCTTCTTTCTTTGATCTGTGACTATTGGTATTGACAGTGTTTAAAGATGATTTAGTAATTGGTGGCTTATGGCACTCCCCATTAATGCTTAAGCCTGTCCTTTATAAAATTATTACCAATTACTTGAGTATCGCATGTATCAGTACTGATGTAGCCAGTACTGGGTCTATTAATATTTCTTTCGTCTTTTAGTCTTCTTACCTGGACATCATAATTGCTGGCCGTCACTTGGCACTGCCACTGGCCATCGTCGAGCTGCAAAGTAGCAGCCCTCACCCACAGCGAGCAGTCACCGCCGATAGGGCTGTCCTCGTTCGCCCATTCGTACTTCCCACGATAGATACCCACAGGCTGAAAGCAATAAAACAATGCGTAGATTTATTAGAATTGCAAACATGCGTGTGGAACTTTAATATTCAGAGAGCTAATATTTAAAGAGCCGCTTAAATATAGTAACATTAGCATATTTCGCTCTCCAAACGACCTTTAGAAGGAGTATTTTTAATATAACGACTACCAGAATAATAATATTGTAATTATCAATGGATACAAGCGTATAATATAACGTAACATCACGCCTGTAATGCTTGAAACGGTAGCCAGCGGAGTGCAGTTACATTCCCACGACTCACCAGCTACGTTACGTCCCACACAAGAATAAGGAATGAACCTAAACCCTTTATGAATGTTTAAAATTGCTATCAATTGTTACGTCCCACTGTGTAACAGGGGGTGTAACATGTTTTTTTGTATAATCGGTTTTATAATAATTTAACATTAACACATGTAAAAATAGAAAACACTGAGTTCTATGTAGGTATATATAATTAATAAGGTAAACATTCCTTAAAATATAATTAGCAATGCAAATTTTATTTATCACTAATAACCGCGTACGGCCACTATAATTACTATCATTTACCTCGCTCGTGCCAATTCTATGGTTCTCGTCTAGAAAAGTCTATTCAAAGAGCGATATCGGCCATCCGAACCTATTATTAAAAGGACAATCTGTACCCAAAGCTCTTTTTAATTCATACACAACAAAGGGCTCATATTAGAAAAGCGGTACCAAGTTTTAATAAACATTTAAAAGTAAAACAGGAGTCGGAATAAAGCGAGGTATGTACATTGAATGGACTTATAGAAAAGGTGAATTCAAAAGGGGCGGAACTTCGTAGCTCGCCGCATAGAGTTGTTTTATAATTTCTTTAGGGGCTTGTATAAAGAGATGTTTGAATATGTACATTGGTAATAGACAAGAAAGCTTGCTTTTATCAAATTTGCCCATTATATCACGAAGAGGTAGGTACAGAAGTCTTCTACAATCCGACGTTTTACGCTACCACGTCGGAAGTGTGATGTTAAATTTTTGTTACGATATAGGAATCTCGGAAGTATAATGGGCAAAAATCCCAGTTGAAGAGGTCTATGTCCAGCAGTGGACAGCGATAGGATCAGGACGATGATCATTTATAATATTTAAAACATTTATCTTAACATAATATAATACTTTTCTGTGCATATGTTTATTTTAGCTTATTATTTATGTTTAGTTTATTATTTAT
>DWEJ01003435.1:0-10435 GCA_018245835.1 Mysoria sejanus stolli | reverse complement strand
CGGAGGAATTATGCATATAAGTGAACAAAGAGCTACTAAGTCAGTAAATAGGCTAGCCAGTAATCGCAGGGTTTATATATCAAACAAAAGGATACGAAAAATATATAATCACTATTATAATACAGACAATGAACACTTCCGAAAAATAAATTCAATTGTAAATTTTTAGATATCCCTAGCAAATACTAATTAACGACAACTATACTATATATTTACTAGAGGGTGAATACAAAACAATCCCCTCGCGTGACGGCCACGCCACGAAATTATTAATACATAAAACACCCCATTGCGTAACAAAAATGTATGGAACCAACAATTATGGCAATGTTGCGTGGGTCTGACGAAAAATTGGTGAATATGTTTGTAGAATTCCTTTTAATAAATATCCTGTAGGGAGTCGGAGTAGTGATAATTGAAAGGGAAAGTACAGACAGTTTTAGACGCTTCACATTTCGTATTATAGGTATATACGTTCAAGAAACCACGAATTAGGCACCTTGGTACATGTGTTTTTAAATAACTGGAGTTTATTTTAAGGGTATTTTTTAAAATATCTCTAATGTCAGTGTTATTACCGTAGCGTCAGTGCTATTGGTGACACGTGGGAGTGACTACCTCTTCGGGGATTACAGGCGTGAAGTTACGTTTTTTTTAAATTATTTACTTTTAGCTTAGTGATCATTTATTTTTATTCCATCTGATCTTTAGCAGATTGTAACCTATTATAATTACTACGTTAAATTAAAATGAAACGCAGTATTCTCGATAACGTCTCGTGTATTGAACGTGATACTGCTAACATTAGTTTCCCCTATTTTGAATCACACGTGCGAAGGGTGACATGTGTTGCGAAACGAGCGAGAGCAAAACGAATACGAATATTCATTAACGTCAACATAATGACTAATATTAATAATAACTAATATTCCTTTTTTAATATTAGTCATTAATTTTAATAATTCTTAAGTTATAATTACCAGTAAAATTAGTTCATGGTACAAACTTTTAGGTAGTAATATTAGTTCATGGTATAAATTATGAGGGATGTATTATAGGAATTTAGTTATAATAAGATGTACTCGCACCGAGAATGAAAGCTTACACGGAGCTTATCGTTGAGAAAATGCTTTCATTGGCGTTTATTAGCGTAAATTTTGGTTAACCAACTTGTTTGATTGCTATATGAAGCTTTAACAGGTAACGAACATGAATTTGCAACGGTAACACACTGTTGCCAGCGATACGTTTAAGATAATATCAAGTTAAAACTACCGATAGACGAGTGTCAGAACAGTGTGCTTATGTTTTGTGAACAGCCGCGAGCTGTTTATTAATTAGTTTCCTTGTCAAGTTTCCTTACGAATCCAATATACATTTTAATTAAAGAACAATAAAAATGTACATCCTTTATATTTATGCATTTTGTTATGATTGAAACGTTAACATTGAAGTTTTTATTAATACTTAAGTTTTCTTGTCTTGTAAGCGTAAATCGTAAAACTAGGAAGTACCACACCCGTCTGCGTACTTCTTTGGGATTACATTTATGATGTGATGTTACATTTATGATGTGATGTTACATTTTTTTTATTTCTCCAATGGATATAAACAAGATTATTGTCAATATATAAACAATTATAAACAAGATTATTGTCATAAAAAGTACGTATTTGTGTAGTACGTATGTTTTTAACCTCTCAATTTTATAAAATAGTTCATGAACTGACGACTTATTAGAAGGAATGTTAAATTAATAAAACGATTCACATCTATGAGCTCTTTATTTATGTTTTTAGTCGCTGTTTTGTTAAGCAGTAGATATACATATATCCTGTTTATAATATTCTATTAAAGCTGTAACGGTTATGAATAAGAAAAATCATATGAAAATGTTTTTCCATCCCTGATATAATATTACATAAATTATTATTACGCAGATTTTATTTAAAATAGATTGGTGATAAGAGACCATATATTTATGGTATGGACCATAAGACGTTTATTTTAATTTATAAAAAAAGACAAAGCATCCCTGAAGAGAACTGTTAGTACGTTAATGGTTTTGAATGATTTTATTCATCTTGCGGTTGTCACAGGCTCCGACTTGTACACATGAACTTAAGTAAACCTATATTTAGAATACTTGATACAAATAAAAATATAAAAGGAGGAAAGAAGAACAACATGGTAATATTTTGATTGAGAATCAGAGCGATGATCCACGAAATCCATAAGCGGCCAACAGATAGTAAACACGTTTGGGAAAGACCAAGTTTTCTTTTGGAAATGACAAATTAGCTGTACTATATCCAAAGCTCATTACCGTAAATGTCAAATTAGTTTATACCACTATCGTCCCTATACAAAACGACAGAGTGTATGTTTTCGCATCCATGTTCTGACGAATGGTGGATACAGTTGCGTCGTGTGTTATACGTTCTGTCGATCCTCTTGGAACCGTTCCAGTTTGTGAATTGAATTATTCGCGTCCATTCACACACTTGCTTTGATTAATTCTTGTACGTTCTTCTGTTTTGTCAGATGCGAATATAAATAGATATATATCTACACGACTTATTGCAGCTTACAATGCTACTTTTATATTAATAAGGCCAGATAGATACCTTAGCAATATTTGTTTTGTTTAAATTGCATAATAAAAACCGAATAACGTCTATTCAATATATTTTTGTGGCTAATGTAGCTACTTACTAGCATAATATTCTATATTTTCATTCCCACAAAAGTTTTACCTAACCAACCAATAAATACATATGTATTAAGAAATAAACATTGACAGCTATTCATCAATTTAGTAAAATGGATTTTATTAAAATTGGATTACCAACGAAGTTGTTTATTTGTTTTTATAAAGCATGTTACATACTCAAGCTACATCTTTCGATTGAACCTGGCGTTCTTTATCATGTCTAATTTAATTATCTCTTTTCAGAAGATAGACGCGTACAACCACAGCGGGCCCTCCCTCCAAACCTCAGCCGTCATAGCCCTCTGCTCCATCGTGTTGGTGGTCGGTGTTCTCATAGGCGCAATACTTGTTTGGAAGTAAGTACATTGTATTTTCGAAATTTGCTATTCTGTCTGAGTTTGTTTCTTGCGAATTCTAAAAAGTTTCCATGCAGAACACGAATAAGTTTATTTAACGAAACAAAAATGGAACTGCCGGAAAACAAGATCCAGGCTACAATTCATATTGAATATACAAGAAAATATGTCTTGAACTGGGCTTAAACATTTTTGTCTACTGCTATTCTTAAATAATACTCTACATCGAGTAAATATAAGAATGCTGAATAGTCATTTTAAGTGGTCAAGGTTTTTTGATAAATGGGTTGTAAAGGAATGTTATGCCACTTTGAATTCAGTGTTAGTCCTAACTGAGCGGAAAGTCAAATAATTTTAAGAATTTAGCAACTATAAAAGTAAAACGTATATCGAAAACCAATTCGTGGTCACCTTGTTTAAGAGGCTTTTAAGGAATAAGTTGACGATTTCTTACGTCTGATCTAATTTGTAACACTCATAGACAGGGCTAAACCAATTTTTTCTTGGAGCAATCTAATAAACTAAACTCTTAGTTGCCTTGGTGACTTGTTCGTTCACAAATTAGTTTTCATTAGCATGTTCCGAGACGTTAATAATTTCTTATTAGAGTTTATTGTGTTGAATAGAGATCCAGGTTTATTTTGTGTTATTAGTTGGTAAGTTTCCTTCGCGTCTCTTGTGAACACTGATATTGAGATTTTCCTTCGCTGATAATATTCAGATGAAAGTTTTGCCACTAAATTTGGAGTAAATTTCATTTTAATTAGTTCTCAAATCGAATTTGCTGTCGTCTAATTACTTGTTAAGTTACATTCATTTGTACCCATACATTTAAAGCTTCTTTGGTGTTGTAAAATGTTCGTTGCTTCAGCGTATAGATGATACAAAAAATTGTCTTACAGTGAGAGCGCTACCTATCCCAATAAAACTAAGATTATTTGTACTGTCATTTTCTAATACCTATTGTTTCTAAATTCCTCCACGTCCATGAAACTTCTAACAATGTTTCAAAGTAGGTATGTGGTTACTAAAGTCCAAATAAAATAAATTAATTCATTTAACTACCTATTCCGTAGTGGACGTGAACGTAACTGATGAAATTTGGGAGTGTTCTGCATTCCTCTGCCTACCTCTTCGGAGATAACAGGCGTGAAGTTACGTTTTAATTCTTCATATAATGACATAGCGTTGAATAAGACTTACCTCATTCGTTTCACTTCATAATATTTCAATATTTCACTGTAGATTAAAAATGTAGTGAAACAAATTTGGGCAAATTCCTACATACATTTAAATTCTCTACTCAAAATAACCGCCACGATAGCTGTAACTGATATAAAGTGGGAGGTAGGCAGAACAAATGTGACTCTGAAATACCTTTCTCGGCAGAGAAAAGCAAAACAATTTCACGAATTAGCACCGTCAAGGAATCTCGACGGCTCTGTAAGTGACAGTTTAATCGTTGTTAAAGCCGTCGTCACATACGTCGCAGTTGGAGGCAATGGCTTGGGAAATTTGATTAGAGTGGCTGTCACCTATTCGAGATTTAATCCAGAGTTGTACTTGCTTGGTACAAGGCATTAATTGTAGCGGCGAGCGTAGTTTTCAAATTTAGTAAAACTTTTTGAACAACAAAGATCTTAAGCATCACATGTGACGTTTTGCTTCAAAACATTCATTTCTCAAAGACTTCTATCCTTGTGAATAAACTGAATAAATATATACATTTAATTCATGTCAGGGCTGACTAAAACTACTTTATAAAAATACTGACCCCGTGCCGGAATACAGCTTTTTTTAAGAGGCGACTGAACCTGGTGGAAGAGCGCGGTATGGCTAAATGTATGTAACCTGTACAGTATGCCTACCCTAACTTCTCAGCATCACCTGGGTTAACTGGTAGAAAATGCCAATTGGCATTAAGTTCGCCCTTTGGTAAGGACAATAACGGATAAATAAATAAATGCTCTGGCCGCCTATGCAGCAGCGTAGAAGGTTCGAGAGGAAGTTATGCGCCGTGACGCCCAACCTGCATGCAGTGAATTGCAAAAAGCTAATGATAATTATACACCATGTGGTCGCTGAAAATATTTATTTCCTCTTCTTCGTGATTTTTTTTCTGTACTCAGAGAATTGTAGTCCCTTCTATTTTATTCTATATAAATATTGTTTATTTTAATTTCTTTTTGGTAACAGGCTCTTTATGGTACCTATTTGCCATTCCGTTTTATTTTCTGCGATATATAGAGTATTGTGTAGTGGTGTTCGAAGTGCTTTCCATACTTGGTCAGTCCGTCGTCTCGGGTTTCGAACTTGGGATCGAAGTTATTGTACCAACATGCAAACTTTTAAGACAATATCGTCCATTATGTTACAATCCTTTTTTTGTTAACTTGGCTATGTTATTTAAAATTAAAGTTCAAACGAGCGATGTATTTTCGACTGCTCAATCCCGCTACGTCCTTTAACTTATATATCAACAGTAGTATAATTATACGTGTCACAATACGCATGTCGTCGCTTTGCGGACGTTTTGACGGGGATTTACCGACAGGCCGTCTTATACGATAACTGGTTGTCTGGGAATAATAATGTTTAGGAGCTCGTTCTACTGGTGTTGAAAAGCGAAGAGTAATGGATAAAAATAGTATTATTGAACCCAGTCACTTTCCACATTTATGATTTTTGAAATTATATCCTATGTCGTCACTAAAACAGCTAACACACTAAAACAGCTGACGTCATAGCTATTTCGACCATTCAGCGCATTTTGTTCCCTTTCTCTGTTGCTTCTCTAATGGACGTTATATTAGGTTCCAGCTGTTTCACTTCACTATCAGTGGCGTAAATTCGTTATTAGGATAATATACCTTATTATATAGAATCAATATCTTTTTACTTTAACAGCAGTCGTTTAACAAGATCCTTTTGCATTTTTGTTTTTTGTGCTTTTAGTCTGCCGTCTTCTTACCAACAATATCTCTTCCCTTTTTCATAGTTCTTCGTTAACCACTGACATTGTGACAAGTTTATAAGCGTCTATTCTCATATAACTAATATTGTTTTAATAAAGCGTAAGGGATAAGTTGGGATTTGTAACTTACGCTTCAAAAGCGTTAATTTGGTTACACAGTTAGAATGTCAACTAATTGGTTGGATTCAGTTTCACGGTGAGCTTCGAAGCAATGGAATGACATCATAGACAAGAAATTATGGAATTTGAATTTCACTCGCATGTCAGTCATATTTATTACTATTTAAGATTAGTAAGTTCTGAAATATATTATACTATTCCGGAATTCAGTCTTTTCGCTTTTAACATCAAGAAGCTATTTTAAAAATGTCGTAAAAACTAACATCACCCAAACTCGCCCCCGTGAATCTAATAAACAACCCCGTTACTTCTGTACGGACTGTTCTAAAAATAATTAACCCGTGTTTCAACACTCATTGCCACTAATGTATCTGTGCACAGATAAAACAACCATTTCGAAACAATATGGCGGCATACCTCGCGCGTTTATTATTCATAAATCATCCGAATGTCAATACTGGGCTAAAACGGGAGCAACGTTTGGGTGTTTCCTGTAAATATAACGGGTTTAAGATAACAGAAACAGGGAATACTATATATTTTTGGTTTGTTCTTGACTAGTTTACCCAAAATACTTCAACTATGTAGATAGTTTGTTAATACAGTCTGATGCATTTTACATACATCAATTATCGAACAAAAGTATATAATATAAAATAAGAAATTACTAGAAATAAGAGACTAATTAATTAAACAAATTAAGCGTCACATATCTTTTTTTCCTACCGAACCTTTGTCACGGGAATGTAGCCAAGCATGGCTTTTTAGCAGCAAATTTAAATGCTGCAATTGTGCTCAACTGAGCACAATTGCAGCATTTATATTTATAATTATAAGTAGATAAAGCTAAGTAGCTTCATTTACTTATTGATGTTCTGGAACTTTTAGTAGATACTAAAACATTTTAAATTTAGTATCAAAACATTTTAATAACATTTAAAAATTCTTATTTAACATTTAAAAATGCCTCTTTTTCGATCGATAATTTATAAACATGATATTTTAATATCCATATAGTTCCAGCGGACAGAGCATATAAAAATGTCTTTCCTTTCATTTTACAAAATTCAACTCGGATATAACAATGAAAAGATAAACGAACTTTATTATTTACAATTTTATTCAATTTAATACAAATCCATACTTAAGAACCAAAGGAAGCGAAGTTCCTTCGTAATAGCATAAAAAGTGTAGTATCCTATTTGTGTTAATTCTTTTTGCTTTTTAATCTGTCTTCAGTGCTCATAGTTTTTTTTGTAGGCACAAGATGTTATTTCGATGCGTGACTAATTACGCCAAATTTATACCTCGCGTTTCCCGCCTCGACGCCATTGGCCAAATCCAATATGGCCGACCAATGAATAGCAAGGGCGGGAACTCCTGCGCAGGCCTATGAAAACTAAGTATTGTGAATATTCATGTTGTATTTTTTTAAATGTAAACGTATTAAATCACCGAGCGTGGATGGTAATTAGTAGGTACATCCGCTCAAAGAAATTGTTATTCATTTGAGCGCCATCTTTTGTGTTACTGATAGTGAATCTTTGCCTACATGTCATTTAAAATTATTCTTTCTGTGTAAAATGCATTATAAGGCGAAATTTTGATCATACTACTATAAAAATCCTCTACAAAAACGGAGAGAAAAGAAAATTAAATTAAATACACGTAAAATAAACTTTTCATATTTTATAACATTTCCAAGTAATTAGTAAACAATACAGAAGCCTCTTTGTATTATTTTAATCTGCTGTGGTTACAATACTCCACAATTTCATTAGATAATAGTCACATTTTCGTTGCTAACAGTGTCTTAACCACATTCAATACCAACTTTGGGAGGTTGAGCCCTTTGAACGCATTATCAAGCAATGTTATTATAGTATATTTATTATATATATTAAACTATTATATTTATTCGCAGTGTTTATCATAAAAGATTATAGGTACCATTTTTATTTTTTATATAATATTTAATAACAATTATAAACGACTTCTTGTTAATATAAAAAATTTTACCTTACTTATTTTATCTCATTCAAAATCAGTATAATTATACACCATCGAGATGATTTTTGGGTATTCAGATGATTATTACGTACTGTATAGGCAGTTTAGCAAACTCTCATAGAAAATTTCAAATTCCTTTGTACCCAACAATTTTGAAACAAACCCCATTATATTATTTATGAAGTTATAAACGCTCATAGTTCAAATTTATAGTGCTAACGCTCCAGACATTCCGTTATGAGGTCTTTGTTTTAACCTGTCTGTAAAGTTTCGAAATAGGCATATCGGACTGTCGCAAAACTTTATAAAACTTTCCGAAGAAAATTGCCTTTGAATTTATTCTCCAATACTTCAATGTTCGACGTTGTTTCCAAGTTTTATTTATAGAATAGTTTTTACGTATCTGTTCGTTTCAATATGATAGACAAAATATTATTAAATCAAAATAGTATTTTAATTGATTTTATTATAATATGATATTGACATCGATTTTTAAGGTAGCGTTTACTGGAATAGAAATATAACAACTAATATAAATAGGCAATTAGTCAATGTACAAACATAAATTCGTTCTTTTTTCATTCGTTCATTCATCCGCAGCGATACCTTTCAACTTAAGCTTTGCGGTCGAAATTTAGAGACGCCATAAAAATACATTAAATTGCGAACTTGGAATATTAATATACTAAATTCAAACTTAAATTTCCACTCAAGAATCTCCGACGCGATATATCCGAAATTTATGAACTCGTGGAACTTAACCGCGAACTAAAGTTTCATAACCGTACCTACTGCTGGTTTACAGTACAATAATTATTAAGATCGATTGTTTAAAACCCAGTACGCCATGTACCATAATGTGACAAAACAACATACTGTTTGATATTTGTCTATGGAAAATATCCAACGATTCATTTTTATTAAGCTAATTGAAAATCATTTTAAGGTATTTCAGAGTTTGTTGCAAATATAATTCATTAACATTTCGTTCGTTCAATTTAAGTACATACGAAAGGCGTACTCCTTTAAGGTCTCTATCATTACTAAGGGTATTTCGTTATAAAATAATCGTTTTTCGCTCGACTGTCCTAAATGGTTTCATCATGAGCCTGGTTCAGAAGCCATCACGCCACATCCTTAGCTTGCCGCATCGATTTTGCCCCACAGCATTACGTTGATCATCATTCAACTTCTTGTTAGCCCGAAGGTGTTACACTGTATTAAATCACATACCTAAATAAAAACCATCAACACTGTCATTGTATCTACGCTTATAAACGCGTAATTCTCCTATCCTGTGAGTACTCTCAGATTGTGTCAAACAACATAACTTAAATTCAAATATCGAAGACCTTTTCGATATTATAAAAATAGTCACCGAGCTCATCATTCCCACCGCTCGTGTGTACAACACAGCGATGCGTGAAATGTTTCATGGGCTATTCAAATCAGTGCGACGCAAGAACGAATTGAGATATTATGCAAATGTGTGATTGTATGCAGATTGCCAATAATAAGGGCCGTTGCACTCCGGTACGTATCTATGTGGCCGCGTACCCACAAGCCGCGCGCCATAATGAGGCCGAGACAATGGTGGCTTAATAAAGACTTTAGACCGTAAATAGAATATCCGATCGTGTAGATAGCATTAGGGGAAAGCTGTACGGACTACTTAGCGATTGATTTGAATATGTGTTGTGGGCGGGAACTGTGTGTATCACCGCAGAATTGTTATTAGTGTTTATTGTTAGTCATTCTAGATTATTTTATTGGTATGGACATCGTACAATTCTAGTTTGTAAGACTTGTATTGTAGATTTAGATGCTGCTTTTGTTGTATGTATAGTAAACTCTTTACATTTTTAGATGTGAGAGTAGGATAATAAAGCAGGTGTGTTAGTTGTTACTGTTAAGTTAGAGCTATTTTACAACTCCCTCTTACGTAACTTCACGCCTGTAATCCCCGAAGAGGTAGGCAGAGGAATGGAGAAGATTCCCACGTTTTACCGGTTACGTTTAAGTCCCACTATGGAATAGTTATTGCCATGGAGCTTACTGCCATGCATCGGGCACGTATCCAGACTCCGAACCACTACTAGAATTTTAATTTTAATTTAGATTTTCTAGAAGATTTCTTAGAAAATTTTTTATTAAATTTTTTAATTAGAAAAACTCTTTTGTAGTTTTCGACCCGGGAATCGAACCCAGGACCTCCCGATCGGCAGTCGCACTTGCAACCAACACGACCAACGAGGCAGTCAA
>DWEJ01003434.1:0-10438 GCA_018245835.1 Mysoria sejanus stolli | reverse complement strand
AATCAAGTCACGTAATCTTAATATTATTGTTGATTTAGAAATGAATGAATAATGCTTAATGTAAAAATTATGGATCTGACAACTCAAATTGTCAAGCGATTTGAATGCTATGTTTGTTTAGTTTTTAAATATGGGGTTCACGATTTATTATTTTTAGTCTCTCTCAGGGTTCAAAGGAACTTTTTAATGTCAAAACATGTGTTATCATTATCTTATCCAAGCACTAGCCAACTTGGGATTCGGTATGCATATGTCTGTGAACTATAATACCTACTATTAACATAAGTCTTCCCATAAGTCATAACATAAGAAAACTGATATTTGGTGTTACCATATAACAAAACAGGATTATTATAAAAACTTTCAATCATTTATTTTGTAAAAATGGGGGGGTTTAAAATGAATTTATTTACAGGTTTAGGTTCTAATTTTTATACATTTTTACCAAGGTGTGGTTTGATACTGGTTAGAATTAAGGTTAAGAATGTTAAAGTTATCGTAAGAGACAATACTAAGCTACATACAACAAAACCAAAAATGAGGACTATAAAAAATACTTTTTAAGTTGAATAGATTAAATAATTATTAAAAACAAAATTACGGCCACCGATATCTACATTTCAATATCAAACTATCTAATTACCATACAGTAAAATATTAGGTATATATATATATCGATATTTTTAAATAATAATATCGATATATTATTATCGGCAGCTCTACTGACGTGTACATACAGTATTTTACAAACGTGGGATTAGTCAGTGTGCGTGATGTCGTTTTTTGATAATATAAGGTATTTATAATGCTTTATTTCATAATATATTATCTTTCTGCACCCATCCCCACACTGATCTTTAAGGTCTGCCAAGATTCATACACTTTCGATCGCGCAGCGTTCATAAAAAGATATCCAAAAGTAGATGCTTCACGTATCATTATATAGATATCTCCACAATTTAGCTGTACGTTTGTCGCATGAAAGTGAAATTGCATATCGATATTACATTAACGGTCGGATCAACGTTTTCTTTTGTATCTCATTATAATTACGTAATGATCAAGACTTTGTATAGTATAAGTTAATACGTTGTGTTAATACACAAACGAGTCTCATTATGGTGATATATTAGCAGAAAACAGACACACATTCATCACACACATACACAAAAACACACTCGTGGCACCACGCAACATCCGTAAATCACTATGAAACGATTTTTTATGCTACGCGCCATTAGCACACGGCCGATTTGAAGCCATTACGATTGTACGGTTGCAATTCATATATACCTCTTGTAGGCCAACATTTTTGTTACAATAGTCATAACGAGGGTAACGTAATGAGTACATCAAAACAGCAATAATTGATCGATTAATGAAATACGAAAAATCACGGTGGGACATACGAGTGAATATTGCATAAAGAGCCAGGACTAACAATAAATAGCGAGACTAACGAGTGTTGTTGGCTGAATACGATGACGCATGACGCATGTCACGGCCAGTGGCGCTGCGAGAATCTTTGGTAATATGTATAATGTTTGTATGGAAACCTAACAGGCGCGTCGACTCTCTGACGCCAAGCGCACCACCTACGCAGCGTCTGCCCGAGACAAGACTTTCCTTAATATTATTATTATTCAATGTTTCTATTATTTCCTTAAGCAATAACTGGTATAATAAATTAATAATACACTATTCAAAGAACAACTATAGTATAACCGTATAAACGACAAAGTAATAAAAAATGGAGCTTCTTACCCACATCAAAATACCTATCCTAGCATAGTCCTGAACTTTGAATAGAATAGGTACTATATACCACTAAAGAGTTACGTCTGAGATAGGATATCAAAAGGCGAGCTGAATAGCCTCGATGTTGTACATTGCAAGGAGAAATACTCTGAACTTGTTGTTACGACAAGTTTCTAAGGATAGTGACATTGGCACTCGGTGCCCTCTGCATGAATATATAAAAAAAATACTCGTTAAACGTTATTCGATATTGGATTAACACGTCTCTACGCTTTGTTAGCTCGGCACTACCGCGCAGCGTGCCGCGAGACTGTGGCACAGTCGGCTGCGCATCCAAACCTATACGAACACTGAATTAATAACCGTGCATTATGAACTGATGCAGCCCGGTCGCTCCACTTGGCTCGGACATTTACATTACACACGTTGGACAGCCCTACGTCCAACTGTGGACGTAAACGCGATGCGAATGATATCAAATGTTATATAACATCGACAATATGCGGCGAAGGAACATTGTCTATACGTTAATGTATAAAATATGAGCGTAGTTATGAATGTTCAAATGAGGGATATGTGATTACATCGATTAACTGCTATACGACTGATGTTAATACAAATAATGTTGAATGATTTTATTAACATACACAAGTATTCGCTAAGTGCACGAGCGGTAGGATGGCTTATGTTGCAAACGAGCGGCCATATAGCGAAGTGTCAAGGCAAGCTATAAGAATATTGCCCACACGGCGTCACACACGCTACAAGAAATAGCCCGCCGCGGCGCTTCACACTCACGTAATATCTTTACTGTAGACTGTTCACTGGGTTCTGTTCAAACATAAAAACTATTAGTCAAATGTATATTTAATTATATTATATACAATAATCTCTTGTTCTTATACATACATATAACATAAATTTACATAAAAAATACCCTATATGTTTACACACACGCATGTATAATAAGGAACGATGGGATATTATGTTATCCTACCTTTGTGGTAGCGTCACATATTCCATCAGAACTTTAGGAACTAATAGTGTATGCAGACAGCAGTGTAAACAAACAAACAGATAATACTTTATTTAGTAGCATTAGATCTGATACATAGATTCGAAATATAATGTACATTAATTTTACCCGTCTGTAATTTTACTATAAAAATGTTCGTGTTACTATTCTTAAATTATGCACTTTTTAATATAAGATATCTAATCGGGGATCTACCAACTTTTGGATAGCTACGGGGAAAACCGACAGTTATTTTTCCTACTGAAATAACAAACATCGCTGAAGCATGTCTACTGTGACGTCAGCATCAAGCAGTCGATCTCGTGCGCAATGGCTAGTTGTCACGCGACCATCAGATGACCATCACGTTTACCATCCAGCAACGCATAATATATCGTGTATTCATTCAAATATCCTTTAACCGCCACGTAATCCACACCCTTGACAGTCATCCTCCTTCATTGACACTGTCAACGAAGTATCTAGAACATTGTCTTGGTATATTATTGTTATTGCCTTGTATATTGCTAAATGCAATTTAATTACGAACTGTTCTGAAAATAGACAGCCTCGTTGGTCGCGTGGTGGTTGCAAACGCGTCTGCTAATCAAGAAGTTCTGGGTTCGATTTCCGGGTAAGGGTAGGCTCACCACTTGTTACATAGTGGGACGTAAACGTAACTGGTGAAACATGTGAGTGTACTACTTCATTCGTCTGCCTATCTTATTCAGGATTTCAGCTGTAATGTTATGTTTACTAAAACAATTATATTCTAGTATTTCCATAATTAAGTATATTGGAACTTTGACACTTCACAATTTTTTTTATTTTCATGTGACGATAATAGTAAACTACGAGCATCAACGAGTGGTATCTATCTTCCATAACATCCGATAGCTACCTACTTCTGTCTACTTCTTCGGGGTATACAGGGGTGACGTTACGTTACGTTACGTTACGTTGTCCTATTCGAAGTTAGTTACATAAACATTGCCACGACTGAGAGAGAACGCCACAATAATTATTTCAATAACCATTAGGCACTTCAAATCAGAAATAGACATAGGTGGTATGAAATTAACGAATTAATGTTACTTTACGACTCTAACAATATAAGTGAATTTAAGTTAAGTTTAAGGGGTAGTATTCTGGTGAATCGGTGGAGTGGCGTGTCGCGGGGAGGACAGTGTCGGAGGGGCGAGTGGTCGAACGTCGAGTGCGCTGAGTGCGACCGAGCACCGCAATGAGATACAACGACGCGAAATGATTGATGCTTCCGCGCTCGAGGACATCTGCCGCGGACACGTTCCTACTTTTTGCTGCCGCCAATTTATCAGGCTTACCAAGCGCACCGCGCATCGCTCGCGACCGCACTCATGTTGCATATATCGGAAATACGACTTATTTCTACTAACTTACTACATATTGCATATTACATGTATCGACATACCATATAATTTATATTATCGACTGCGGTTTTCGTTGAAATTTAACGGTTTAATCAGTAAATAATCGGCTAGACAGCGCAGTGTTAAAGAATACGCTTTGAAGGCGAACCAAATCGCTACAAACAAAGACATTGGATGTCACTTACCCACGCAAGTTCTAAAGCTGAGGCCGACGAGCTGCTTCAGAGAGATAGGTTTGGCGAGTCGAATGTACGAGCTACCATTGAAGTAGGCTTCGGGGCGTTCCGAGGGGCCGAGCGGAGCAGCGGCCTGACTTCCCGGCAACGCTGCCCATGTCACTATGGCGAGGCATCCTGCAACGAACAATTCAACATTTAATATATTATATATAATACAATAATTTCCGCATTTTCGTGTGGCTTGAAGTTTGGATGTGTCTGGTGTATGGCAATGGGCTATTCTATAATGAGACGTAAACGTATAACGTAAAATGTTGGAGTGTACTACACTTCTCTGCCTATCTCTTCTGGAATTAGAGGCGTGATGTTCATTTTTTTTCTTACATACTGGTTACCCCATCAGCGTACACCTAACTGAGCTCATAGTAAAATGTTCAATGACTTTTATTACTAAGCCAGGAGCCAAAGATAAATCTATATCGAACACGACGACCCGCGTAATTTAAACAAAAAAGCGCCTTAAAAATGTTTTTGTGAAAAATAACATTTTGGAAACTGCTTTGTAAACAATAAAAATGCTTTATTTGTACAATGAATCCATTTAGTTTGAAGAGGTACAGCAGATTTCTCGTCTACATTCACCGAAGTCACCTTGACCTCTAGGGCTTGGCCAGTGGAATGGCTAGACCCTAACGTACGAAGGTGGGCGCTTTTACCTCGCATGGCAAGAGAGAGGCGCGTTAATCGATTTACAATCGATTCGTTACGATGTCGCCCATACTCTCTGGGAACGAAAGCCACTCGGAGGTAAGAGCGAAATGGTTATATGGAGATTTCCCATTCTACTCATTATGTTGTGATATGTCACATTTGCACGTAGTGTTGACGTCCACAACTAGACAAAAGCCTTCCCTCAGGTGTTTTTGCCAATACCCTGTACTTGTCACTATAATAATTCACAATAATTTTTTTTTGGGTTAATTATTGACGCCAGCATTGTTCGCAGTATCATTATCCTGTAATTGTCTCGTGGGGTCAGCGACCTCCAAGTTTCCATTAGATGTTGCCAGGAAGCAAGTACACATTTCGAATAGAGTCAACCATCTATACCCTCGTCTCTTTTGATCGCCTTCTTAGAATTAATATGAAAGACTGCTCTCATTGGTAATTAATTAATACTGATAAGTCAATTTACAGTTTTTGATTACATTTTATATAACAAAATTAATATCTAAATTGAATAAATATAACAAAAAATTCGTTGTTGTTGAAAAACTTGACAAGTGCCAATTGTTGACAAGAAACAAGTTAAATCAGTTAAGCAATAATCAAGCGAAGTAACTAAACATTTAAGATTTGGCACTCGTTCCGCACAGTCTAGGGACCTGACAAGGGACTTGATTTCTGACAAGGGACCTGACGTGATCATAATATATTCATATAACAATAATTTAAAGGCAGATGATGACTGTACAAAATGCACTCATGACGCTGGCACAACACTTGCGCAGACGTCAGCTCGTAGCTCAACCAGTGCACGCTTGCAACGTCGGCCGCTGTCGAAAACTCGGCCAATACTAATCTAACGACTCATTGTGTTGCAAACCTCAACTTGAACGAGCTGTTGTTTTAGCCTGGTGTAACTAAGGCGGAAATCGCCGCGACTAGCACATTGGCAGAACGCTGCAATTTATCCGTATTGTACTTCAAATTTTATCGACAAAAACCCGTACAAAGGGGGGTCGCACCCCTCACCCCTCTGAATGGAAGCCATTTTTAAATGTCATATTTCGTATTTTTACGAATTCATTGAAACTCTATTTTTTATGTTCTTATGATTTCCATATCTTAGAAAGTCACCTCATTATAAAAATGAAGAAATTTTCTATCATTTAAAAACAAATTTGACAAAATTTACACAAAATCGCTAAAAATCTAAAAATTCTAATCTAATCTAAAAATCACAATACGTGGGTAAAATATCGGAACTCCGATCCCTAACACACTGTATTCAATTATGACTGCTTCGTTGGCCTAGTTGTTACAAGCGCGACAACTAATTAAAAGGTCCTAGGTTTGATCTCCGGGTCGGACAAAGTAATAGTGAGTTTTTCTAACTGGAAATCCAAAGTAGTAATTCGGAGTCCGGAATAGTGGCCAGTGTATGGCAATAGGCTCACCCTCTACTCTCTATTCCATGCTGGGACGTATGACATATTTAATTGGTGAATCGCGGGAAGGTATCTACTACAGCCCTCTGTCTAACTACTCTTCAGGGATTACAGGCTTGTTGTCCCGTTATTATAATATGTACATTTGTAAAGAGCTATAAATTATACGATGCAGTATTTTATTACGCAGCACGTAAGCCCTATTTAATCACATATAGGGTCCAGTATGTCCCTATATTAACGAAAGTGATATTGTTTTAGGTTTACTCTTAAACGTTTCAAGTGAATGTCTTCTATCTACAAATATTACATCTATTAATTTATTTTTATTTCCATTTATATGTAAAGCATACAGTGATACATATATAGTTGAGTTTTCTTAATACATACATAACTAAACTCCTACATGACTGAATTATTTACCGGCTTGTCTGGCGTGTATTTTTTCGGAACAGGCCGACCAGACCGTCGTGACGTCACAGCAGTCGGCGGGAGCTCATGTAGCAAGATATCGGGTACATCCAAAACCAGGCAGTTTATCCCGAAAAAATATACACAAGACAAACTAGCAGGTACATAATTTTTGTAGTTATCATTTACGGAGTTCCGGCACCTATCAGGCTATGGTAGGTCGGGAGAAGATTTTATTATTATTACTTCAGCACAACAGAGCCAACGGGTTCGGCAGAGTACTGAGGTGATTCATATGACCCATAGACTCCACTACCAGACAATCTCGTACCTGTTTGGTCAAAAATTGAGTCTTATAGCATTTGGTATAATATGTTACACTAGCATTTGCTATACCATCTAGCCATAGTAAGTAAATCAGTTAGCACGAGCTAATCTGGAAAACACTCGTTCAATCGTATGAATACAACCGTAAACACAATGACACAAACTCAGGTACGTACTATACAGACACACACACACGGTCAGTGTGACGAAACAATTCGTTGATCCAATAACTGTACGTCACTTCCTCCTAGGGCGCGGATCCGTTAACCGTAGATTCCAATTAGGGATGTTATGCATATGAAATTTCGGATATGGAGTGGATACGGATATAGGAATAATTATAATATCGGATTCCGATACGGATACGGATATGAAATTGTTTCGTATTATCCAATAGTTTCGGTTATGTAATAACCGGATATTAATGTACAGGACGCGCGCGGCTTGTGTCTCGACCGATCAAAAACAACTTTTCATATATAACGAGTCTCATTTAGACTGCCATTATCCGAAATTATCTGAAAATTTTATATCGGATTCGGTTACGGATACGGATATATTTTTAAATCGGATATCCGATAGTTTCGGTTACAGTTACGGAGCTCTTTAACATCCCTGGTCTCGATCAACTTAAAGTCATTGCTAATACATACAATGTTTATATTAATAATATAATTATTCGACACCAATCTCAACTCAGATGATTGTCGACAAACGGATTGATCCGATGCGTTAATATGCTCGAGTGGCGATCGAACGGTTCGGCCCGATACCTGCGAATTCGTTTACATTCGATATTGCTCCCGACAAGTGTGTTATAAAAAATGTAACTCGTTTCCAACAATTTATTAATAGAATGAAAAATTTTAATTTTGACAATTAAGTCGAACCAACAAGTTTTGTTATTATAATTTTCTACTATTTATACATGTAACACATTTACGTCAGCGAGATAATCACTCTCGATAGATCAAACCAAACGTGCGTGATACAACGCCGAGTCTAACTAGGCTGGGCTGCTTTCAGCAACATGTCCGATGTATTCAAGAGTAAGTGAGTACCTTTTTTTGTTACGGCGGGGGAACCTTCAAAATGTACTCGGTACCCTGGGAGAAATACCGGGTTATGTGGGAGAGATACCGGGTTATGACGTACGGTGCGGAAACGTAGTCTCTGACTAACAAACTCTAGGTAGGGTATCTCCGTAAGAGACCGTATATATACTCAATAAGGAGATCCGAAGAAGGACTAAAGTCACCGACTTAGCAAAAGTCATAGCGCAACCCAAGTTTCGATGGTCGGGATATATTTGACGCAGAAACGATTGAAGATGGTTCGTCAGATTCTGGAGAGCACGGCAAGGAAAAAGAAACGTGGGCTGTGGGAAGATGGGCTGATGATCTCATAGAAACAAAGGGCCACCAGTGGGTTAGAACAGCTAACCGGGAAGACTGGAAATCCTATGAGGAAACTTATACTCAGCGGTGGGTTAAAAAGGGTTGAAGAATAAGAAGAATTTACTATTGGCAAAATGATAATTCGGTACGTGATCCAGGTGTGTCAATATTGTTTCAGTTGGAAATAAATATTTACTCAAAGTTATATAGCGGCAGGGACGAACTGCGTTGCCCCTATGAATATTGTTTCATCATATCTATGTACCTACTGAAACGAAGGTGGTATGCGGGTATTCCTTTGTAGCACGCAGATGTTAGCAAATAATATACGTGTAACGGCTACGCGAGTCGCTACGCCGTAGCTGGGACTCACTTGCATGGTTGTTCGTAGTCGGAGTAGTTACGAGCTCCGGTTATGATAACAATTCTGCCGGTGGATATGAACATAACTTCGTCTCACGTTCAAATACATACGTTGAATTCACCAGATTAACCGTCCAACTTTCCTAGTTGTGAATAGAGTTCTTGTGACGATAACAATTGAAGTTTCTACGTACTTGGGAACGTAAATTTACGTATAATCATTTAATACTACTGCCAATAAGAAAAAATGCCGATAATAAAGAAAATATTTTTTTGTACATAAATATAATAAATATTAATTTTTCATTATATATGTTTTTAGCAACTCTTCAACAGTTGGTATCTGCCTCATAGGTAATGTTGGTTGCAAGAGCGATTCGGCAGTCGCTCTTGCAACCAATTCGACCAACCAACCAACCAACTGGGATTTGAACTCAAGACCTCTCGATGCCGATCGAGAGGTCTTGAGTTCAAATCCCGCGTTGATTTTTTTTATTTAGATTTTAGTAGTCTGGGTTTGTGGCCTATGTATGGCATTAAGCTCACCACCTATTACATAGTGGGACGTAAACGTAACCGGTGAAACGTGGGAGTGTACTTAACTGTTTTGCCTACCTCTTCGACGATTACAGACGTGCTGTTACGTTCTACAAGTGTTGTTGCAAAGTTTCCGCGACTTAATTATTAACAAAGTATTTCCACCAAGCCTTTTGCTTGAGGATATGTGTGAGTTACGGCTGGTAGAATTTGATGAGAATATCTCAAATGACTGATGGACTAAGTGAATTTCTATTCATTGAGCCATAAAGCTAACTAAACACGGCTATTCAAAGTACGAGAACATTCGGGTTCGTAACGAGGATCTACGGGACGCAGCTCCTGTTTTACAGGTTGCCACGATGGTTCTCTCCTTAACACTGTGTTCTATGGAAGTTATTTTTCTGTTATTGTTTACCTCGATAATATAATGAGCAGCAGACAGTTTGAGAACGCTTGTATTTGTTCTCCTTTTGTGCTCCTAGCGCCCTTAACTCAACCCCATACCGTTAGCGTAAGTGCTTCTCAGTTTTCGTAAATAATTCCACATTTATTCTAAGAAACAATTCTAATTCAATTCAGAAATTTTATTTTATAATGAGGTAGATATATTTAACGTATATATAACAATAGATTGCCTCGTTGGTCGTGTTGGTTGTAAGTGCGACTGCCGATCGGGCGGTCCCGGGTTCGATTCCCGGGTCGAAAACTACAGAAGAGTTTTTCTAATTTAGAAATTTTCTAGAAAATCTAAATTAAACTTCTAGTAGTGATTCAGTGTCTGGATATATGCCCGATGTATGGCAATAGGCTCACCACCTATTCCACAGTGGGACGTAAACGTAACTGGTGAAACGTGGGAGTGTTCTGC
>DWEJ01003433.1:0-10440 GCA_018245835.1 Mysoria sejanus stolli | reverse complement strand
CGTTTCACCGGTTACGTTTACGTCCCACTATGGAATAGGTGAGCCTATTGCCATGCATCGGGCAACTTATTTGTTTAGATTTTAAAATTTAGAGATGTTCGTATGACGTTATTAATCTTTTTATCTATATTCGTATTTCAATATATGAAGTAATTCTACATAGTTACAAATAACTATTAACTCTACATTTCTTGGCTCTACGTTTTTGCATCACCCCATCAAACGATGAAGTGCAGAGGTGAATGTTCTTTGCACTTATACTGGTATTAAGATTTGCATCAGACACTAAAATTAATTATAGAAATAACCTTAAATAAATAATTTAATAATTAAGAATAACTTTAACAGATTATTATAATATGAGCTGTCACATGGACCTCTTATAAAACTTAATTAAATGGTGCTTTAACTAAACAGGGATCCAGAATTAGATTGTATCGAGTTTGTAATTAAAACAACCGAGGTGTTGTCGTATACTTTCATTTTGCGTCATTCGTTAAGGAACACAATACTTTTTTGTTTTAGTTTTAATATCTATTAATGCAAACATAACATGTATTATATTTTCTTCTCATGTATTAGAGGCTATAGAAATGTATACATTGCATACACGATTGAAATATTTTAACGTGGAAATAAAATGAACGAAAATGCACATTAAAACAATACATATGTATGTACATACTAAGAAACCTTTATGTGATAAATCGACTATTAATGCTAAATATAAAAGTCAAAGTCAAATTATATAGAATTGGCAATCACATATAAATACAATGCCGCTTCCAACCAACACGACCAACGAAGCAGTCTCACCGTGTGATGAGACTGCTTAGTTGGTCGTGTATTTACGTGTGTAAATTCAATCAAGTTCACGTACATACAATTAATACGTAAACTCTCTAATACCCGATTAACTAACGTTTATTTTTAACAGTAAAACTACACGAAAAGTGTATTATATGCAATTCATGTTAATACGCACCAATTGTAAAACAACATACGTACAAATGCGAATACTGTTCCAAGCACTTATATTTAGACCGAGTAAGTACATTTTTTCAAATATTTAAAACGATTTAGAAAGAGGTGTTACTCCACCATTCTATAAAGAAAGCGCCGAAGTAGAACTCGATATGCTGCTAAACAGCAACGCCTTCGTTCTGTATGTTTCTATATGAGAATTGTGTAGACCAGATGTATTCATACACGAAGTAATTGAACTGCGTCCTCACCATTATAACAGTATTAATTCTTTGGTACACTTGTGCATATTTAACGCGAATACAATGGAAAGGGTTAAGACCTCGCCTACTTTCTCTCCCTGACTCATTTCAAAGCCGGTTAAATTTTAGTACCAAAACTACAGAAACTAACCATTTTCATTTTATATTACGTTTAACGTTAATATTTTAACAAAAGCCGAACGCTACCAGGTAAATCATGCTAAGCTGCTAATTTACTACTCTTTGGCAGAAGCTGTAGAGTCAATAGAGTCAATTGCATATTTACGTTGATAAGAAAAGCAGATAATCAGGGTCGTACCAAGTGCAATTCTTACGCAGTTATAACGGGTGTTTTTGGTTATTTTCCTATAACGAGATGTATATAAAACACTTACTGACTGCGCCAACTATAAATAAAAACACATGTGTGTTATTAACGGAAAAATACAAATAGAATAATAAGACAATGTTAATGACAATTAAGATTAACGTTAGCCTACATCCCGTGGTATATGTAGAGGGCTTAGGCAGGTTGACGAGGGTGATTATTAAAAAATTGTAGATCCCAAACATGTTAATATACCATACAATTTACGAAATATTCTAGAGGGTATGATTTTTAATTAGGTTTTCTTATTCATTCACTCTAACATGCATTTACAAACAAAGCCTTTTTGCATTGCACTTATGCTGAGTGAGAATCAACTATTTAATATCTATTTTTGGAAAAGCTGATAACGCCCTCTGGAGTGTTATCAGCTGAACAATTACGATATACTTGTTTCCTGTTTTGTTTAGTTATTTGAAGAAGAGAATTATGCATGTAGAAGAAGCATATTAGAGCGGGCTATAACATTTGGCTCTATCTGCCAACCTCATAAACAATCTGCCATGACTGTTACTTATTAAAACTATCATAAAACTTTCATGACATAAACTTGTTCATGATATTTTCTAAGGCGTGTGAACTCTTACCATCTGCATTTGTACAATTCAGTAAACTATGGCCTTAAACTCTCTCATATATCGTCGTTGTCAAACCAAAACCTGCTATATGCACTTAATTGTTATTGTGGTATGGTAAGGTAATTAATAATAATTATGACATATAGCACTAATTTATACACAACCGCCGTTGTAGAGAAGGTGATTACCATATACCCAATTTATTTACGCGAACCTTATATCACATGCGGAGGCCGTTAACGCAAAATAACGCCATGAGAGTAACGAACTAGCAATTTGTGTTGACTTCAAATGAACTCATTAACGTTCTCGCGTAACACGCAGAACTCTTGATTGTTTTCGAATACGTTAATTTCGTCAGATCTAGATAGTGATTGCGTTAGAAATATTATCCAAGTTCTTGGTACTACGTTGATTCTGTTTCTGTTAGTTGCTTATGCTTTATGAAACGTTTTGTAGATGAATAAAAATATTTCCTCATATACAATTCAATATAAGTACAATAAATTAATTAACTAAAAATGTAATGCCACGCAGAATAGGCTTATTTAATATTACACAAAATAGATGATGAATACAAAGGTGATTAATATGATATTTAACATGTAACAGATATATTTTCAAGAGGTCCCTAATAAGGATAAACAAGTAGATACTCATATTACATAATTTCATTGACCTCATTATATTTCATAACTGATGGAATATGTTATACCTTTATTTTTGATAGAAATACCTAATTAAAACCTTAATCCAACTGAACTATTGCGATACAACTATTAATCAAGTTGTATTGGACTTTAGACCCGCTCAGAACGATACACAAAGCTGTTTATAACAGTATGTTCGAGAAATGTACTGCAAGTATTGACGTCATGGAGGTTTTGCATGAGTACAACGACCTCAATGGTAACTGATCAAAATGTAAGATTAATTCGGGAAAGTTGTACGTAACTCTTCCTGTTCATGTCGACCCTTCTGTCGTTCCAATGTTGGAACTTGGGTCTCCTCTCAGAAAGAGAGGGTTAAGGCCGTAGTCTGCCACGCTGGCCAAGTGCGGGTCGGCAGACTTCACACACCTCAGAGAACAATTTTTTTTTTTGACTCAAGGTGTGCAGGTTGCCTCACGATGTTTTCCTTCACCGAATAGCAAGCAAATAAACTTAAAAACGCACATTTTTAAGAGGTGCTCGCCAGAGATTTGAACCCGGTCTCCCGGCGTGAGAGGTCGAATTTCAAACCACTAGGCTATCACTGCCCTTAATAATAATTGCCCTAATTTTCCTTAGTTTTAGGTAATTTGTGATTTTTATATATCATATTGATCTCCAATCCACATGCTCAGTGTAGCGATCATCAGATCAAAAACACTGCCAGTGAGAGCTATGCTCAGCCATAGATTTAAACATACTGATGGTGATGATATCATATAAAATTATTATCGATTACTGAGAACTTTCTGTCAACCCTGTAGAGCCCCTAGCGTGACGATTTAATATTTTTAAGACTACCGGTTACTTACTGTTTTATTGTACATTTATCTTGTTTTATAATATGAGACAAGAATACATAGGCACTTGACAGGTTAGCGTGTTATGTTGTACACTTCCTCCTATTTATCATCGGATAAAACTTGAATAAAACATAAGTTTATAAAATTGTGAAAACACGTAAAATAAATAATTGTGTATTATTGCAAATAGAAAAGTTTAAAGAGAATATACGAGTATAAAATGTACAAACGTTGTGTGATGAAACGAAAGTGATGAGAAACAGCGTAACCTAACTTAGTCTAGCTTAGACTTCCCTAAGTTGGCCTGGTCTGGCCTAGCCAAGTCTGGCTTGGCTTGTCCTGGTCTAACCTAGCCTAGTCTAGTATACTCTAACCTAATTTAGCCTAGTGTAGCCTTTTTTTTGTTTTACGTGGTGGAAAGCCTGCATGGATACCCAGCTGCCTAGCAGAGCAGATTGGCTTATGTCAGACTCTTACTAACTAAAACCACTAACGTGTGCCGCTCAGGCAATATGGGTGGGCCACGAGCACTGTACGTTTTCACGACTTTCGCGACCCACCATGCTGCAGCCTTCGGGTCAGGCTCCCTGTCATAGAAGCCTATCCTAGCCTGGCATTTTGCGGTCTTAATACCTGAGGAAATCCACCGACCAGCGATATTTTTCGTGTAGTATAAGTCCCACATAACCCGACGTGCTGATAACGTAGGAGGTACATTTTGAAGGTTTTCCCATTTAAAAATATGAGTATAGTAAAGAATGTGCTGATGATTTTATTGCATATATTTTTGTTTTACATTGAGCAGTGTGGTAGAAATATAAGAGATTACAAGAGATCTTATGGAAGGGATCCGTGCCTGCTAGTAGGATATACAGTGTGCAATCTCCATTTCTCAGATAGTCTCCCAAATCCTTGTGCATTTGTACAAAATCATACAATAATCTGAACTCAGATGAAGTTTCGAGTCAACCGACCACCAAAGCTAATATATTCCCAGGAAAATTGTTTTATGAATATTAGACGTGCCATGTATTAGACTACGTAGTTCTGGTAAATTTTGGTGTAATGTTTAAATTCTTCTGCTGGAGACGGATTTACATAATTTACAAATAAAACTTATTCGATGATAACTAAATATTCTTATAAAAAATTAATCATATATTATGCTTGCACGACACAATTTTGATGGGGGGATTGGTTCTTTCCGACAATGTAGCTGTTCGGAGCTGTTATTATTTAATAGCCAAGTCCCTTTGAAGTGGGGACCACGCCTTGGAAACCTAAGGTAAGATGCCCTTTAGATAGGTGGAGTAACGTTATACTGAAATTACCTCGCAGCGTTTGAATGTGAAGTGCTGAAGATCGAGCTTCGTGCTTTGGTATTAAAGAGGCCTATGTGTGTTCAGTAGATAATGGAAACATGTTCATTATAATAATTATTGTGTGTAACAACTGAAACCTACTGAATTAATTGACATTATAAATTCTCTTTATTAACCCTGTTCGGGATTGCAGCACATGTGTTGGGATAGAGCAGTCATTTGTGCTTGTAACCTGTTTGTTTGTCATTTGATAAATTTTTTTTTTTGGTACAAAATGATTTTACAACATCTGTTAACATTAAACAACAGTGTATATCCATGCAAATTGTTCTAGCATATAGATATTGTTATAAGACAAAGAAACAAAAGTATTTGCAAAACCAAACGAATAGAACTGAGCCTTTGCAGTAGCCAGTGACGATCTTTGGTTTTGAAGAAGACTACAGTTTCGTAGCGTAGATCTGTTGACAGGCGGTGCGGGGACGCAAAAAGACTGGATTTAGATAAAAATTTAAATAATGATTGAAAAATTAAAATAATTGACTGCCTCGTTGGTCGTGTTGGTTGGTCTCGGGTTCGAATTACAAAAAAAATCTAATTAGAAAATTTCTACGAGAAAATCTAAATTAGAATTCTAATAGTGGTTCGGAGTCTGGATATGTGTCCATAGCATGGCAATAGGCTCAACACCTATTCCATAGTGAGACGTTAACGGTGAAACGTGGGAGTGTTCTGCATTCCTCTGCCTACCTCTTCGGGAATTACAGGCGTAAAGTTACTTTTTTTATAAACCAATTATGGGAATATAAGCAATTGTGAGAAAATACGTCTTTAATATTAAATAATAAAATAAAAAAGAACATAGGTATGTATTACGAAAATAAAGACAAAACCTACACAGCACTGTCGTGTCACGAGGACGCCGCCACAGTATTCACATGGCTATAACAAATTATGTTATTTACTAGTGTATATGTGTTTGACAGAGTAATAAGCTTTTTGTGTTAATATTATCAAATATACGTTTCTTTTACTGTAATATTTTTCCACCTACTCTGCACATAATTCTTATTTCCACGCTCAACGGGACAGGTGCGAGTTTGGCGAACTGATTTATTGCTGTGAAAGTGTTAAGGTTGGTTATCGTAATAACGGTCGAATCATATGAGGATAGGGACTATGTCTGAATAAATACCAACATATACTGCCCGCCGAACCCTGGAAATTGCAACTAATCCTTTCACCACGATGGCTGATCACTCACGATCGGCCCTCGACTCGACAAAAAAGAAAACTTGAGATATTTTCTCATAATTATCCCCATAACTTTCCCATAATCCCCATAACAAATGTTACGTGTTACCAATGTGAGTTCTAACTTCTACTTCTTAAACTCATGTCATCATTATCGTCATTATCATCGTCATCTTCATCAGCCTATTGCACTCCACTGCTGGACATAAGCCTATCTTGAGGAGTTATGCTCATAAATCCCACGCTAGGCATGCAGGTTGGGGATCGCAAAGAATAGATTTTCGCATCGCCTGCGCTGCTGCCCATAGGCGGCCAGGCAATTAGCTGTGCTTAGGAAGGTCACGATCTACCAGAGTCAGACTTAGTCCCCTCTTGCAACACCCTGTATACTATCACGGGGTCTGGAGAGGTAACCTTACTCCGCCCCTACACGGTCTTAACACAGATCACACATCTGGGATTGATTTTAGATAAACTCGTCATTCCGGTTATATTTGAATTTCGGTCCAGAGCAACTTGCGATTACCGTGCGTAACGGGAATTACACAACAATATCATAGTCAGGAATAACAATAGATGTTTTTTTAACTTAAAAATATATCTTCGTAATCAGTTAATATAATTATTTTAAAGCAGTATGCATGGGTTTCTTCACGACCTCACTTCATCAGAGAAGAGGTACTGGCGGGCTTAGGAACTTGTTAATCGGCACTCCATTCAATCTTGTGCTCTTTTATTCTAACAGTTTCTTACTGCCTTTTTTATGTCATCAGATTATTTGGTTAAATAATGACCTTTCATTAGGACGTCATTGCCATTTACTGACCTTCATTAGATCCCTGTTCAGGATTGTGACGTAAAAATGGTTTTAGCAATGTTAGACAAAGCATTATCAACTGTGGTCGGTTAATCAATATTATCGTTATTGGAATAAAATTATGACTGTTTTCTTGCTGTCAAGTTTGTTAAAATCTGAAGATCACATCTATAAATTACTTCATACGAATTGTTAACTATGAGAGATATCTTAGTAATAGATGCTTGACGAGTAGTTATAAGCACACAATTATATTACGACTGTCCTTACGGATGTTTTCCGTGATATAGCGACTAGTTTCAGAAAAATAAAAGTCAGCTTTAACAAGCTCCCTTAGATAGGCGTGCGTGCGTATATCCCGTAAAACAATACATGACTCAATCCGGTACAGAATGTAACTATACAGAATACATACGAGTGTTGAAGTGCAGCAGTATACGATTTCGATCCGTGTTCAGTGATGTTTTAAGTCGAGTTAGGTTTGTACATGGACTAGACAATATTAATTTCAACGTTCAACATTTCATCTCGGTAAGAGACACTACAAACAAGTTACCGGCCAGAATTGAAAGCTATTACAATAAAACAACAAAGTCATAGACTGATTAGTGATTTCACATTACCAGAAAACGAATATTTTATTACGTATCTACGATGTTATAATGATGTATTATTATGTACTAGTACTTGTCGTTTAGTAATCCGTGTTGGGGCGCAGGAAGGATACATTTCCCGACCCATGCTGGGATACAGCGACTAAACCCGGCTCTGGTTGATCGCGATATAGCTCGGTCTGTCTAGGCACAGCTAAATTCCCTGGCCGCCTACGGGCTACAGCGTAGGTGATGCAAGAGGCTGTGCTCTGTGAGCCCCAGCCCCAACTCAACTGTCCAACAGTGAATTGCAATAGGCTTATAATGATTATTATTATGTGATAACTTGCATTAAGTCATAAATAAATCTGCCATGCCATGACAATAAAAAAATGCAAAATGCGAGTATGCATCATCATTTGTTTATTTTCTTGTCAGTTATTATCTTATGAAATTATAATATTTTGTAAGTGTACCGACAAATGTAAACCTAAGTTGAGTATCACCCAAAGTGAGGGTAAAATGTTAATGTTTTTTGAATATTCGAAACGTAAAAGTGCAGTGATAAACGTAGAGGCGTTTTTGCTTTAGTGAGGAGCGTATGGTGTTTTCCACATAATCTGTATGATGACAATAACGTAACTTCTGATTGTATCCTCTTTCTACAATTAAATTATTTCTACAGTATAATCGGCCACTAGACTATCGTTAGGAGGTCCGTGAAGGAAAATTAATAAAAAAATTCTGTTCAACGTTGATACAAATTTATCTAGTTAATTCCCTTTGTCCAAGAGAAAAGAAATAAACTTAAGAATTTAAGTTATGAGTGAAATTGCTCGGCTTTCAATTCAGACTTAACTAGTGGACTGTAAGAATGGATTTGAATGAGTTCTTTGGTTCGATTTTAAAATTGGAAAATATTTTAAATTTCTCTTTAATAGATTAGAGGTTCTTTATATTTTATACTATTAGTTCAATTTAACTAATAAGATTATAAATACAGATTTCAGCAGTTTCATTTTTTATATACAAGTACTTTATTATAATTACTTTATTTTAACGTTAAATCATGACATTTTAAATATAGACCCTAAGCTTAGATGAAGGGGTGTTAAATGCCTAATCGCTCTAATAGTTATTTATTCAAGGTAATCTATTCATCGTCTCAAGAGCAATGATAATTATATTACAGGGATAGGTTGTGTATGAATTTTAATATTTTAAGGTCTATTTCTCTAATATAATTTATTTCAAATCCTAACACATCATACGTTAAAATTAATAGTGATGCATCTGAGACAAAGAATGTAAGAAAGACGCAAATTAAGCATTTTAAATTATACGTCGAATATGGGTACTGATTACTTTAAGGAAGTGACTACAAATTTTTAGCACTAATATGACTTATACTATTTCATAATCATCTTTAACATTTTTAAGTCCACTGCTGGACATAGTCCACACTTGAAGTATTATGCCCATAGTCTTCAAGCTCGACATGTGGGATGGAGATCGCAGAGCACAGCTTCTCGTACCGCGTATGCTGCTGCACGCAGGCGGCAAGGGCATTTAGCTGTGACTATGCAGACCGCGCGACACCGAGAGATGTCAGCGCCAAGTTTAGTCGCCTCTTAAGTTATCCTTTAACCCGGCTCGGATTCGGTGAACGTCTTTTACTCCATTTCGACACGAAATTATTTCACATAACGCATTATATGTCATGCTATATCATGCTATTTATTATATTATTATTACCTAAAGCATTGATATGTTATATGAAAAATTGACAAAATTATTGTTTAAATAGAAAAGGGATTACCAGTGCAAATTTAATAAATAACTAGAATCAAAATCGAAAGCAAATCTACCCTACCGCGAAAAAAGTTCGTTAACTGAAGAGTACTGCTTTAATCATGGAACGAATACGAAATTGAATTTGGAATTTGATTCGGTTCGGGTTTTATTCAAACAATCGTTCCGGCGATATTTAGCGGTGCACCGAATTGACACCATTTTGTGGTTCGAAGCGAGGAAATTGTACCTGAACCAAAAGCGTTCATAGCTCAAATATTCTCGTGTAATTCATAACAAAATGACCCATTATAAAGACAAGGGCATATGCATGAGTGCATGATTCTTTTGCATCCAAATAATTAATTAGATATCAAATTAACCTTCTTATAATATCAAATGGTTACCACCTTGTAGTTATCATAATCAAAATCAATTGAGTTCGAATATTGAGTTGAAGAAAACACAACGTTGAACTTCCTTGAATTTAAATTGATCTTTATTTGGCATTTTTTTGAAATAAGTACATCAAGTCAGCCGTAGAAATGTTACCGACCGATTTGCTGTCGAAATTGCGTCATTAAAATGAATCGAATGACAACAATTTAATGTACATTATCTGATTTAATGGAATCCATTACACAAATAACGCTACTCAAAGTACACGAAGCATTCCAACCCTTGCCGTTATTGAATATTTTTTCGGACAAAAATTACATTCCGCCTGCCAGTTACATGTTATCAAATTCTGAATTCATTAATTTTAGCGAGATGAAGCATTCTTTTCCGCCTCTTTTGATTTCGGTTCGTTATTATATTTTTACGTTACTCAGAAACAATGAGGGGAATTCTTTAAACGGATACGAAAAGATGTACAAAAAAATTACTCCCAGTTCCTTTTGTTCATTAAGATTCTTATAGAGATGGTTTGGGTATAGTACTGGAACCAAATGTATAC